>APFE031159280.1:116604-157117 GCA_000404065.3 Pinus taeda
TTTTTTATCAAGGGGCGGTTATTTAGGTTATTTTCAATTTTTACTGGTGGTTTATGTTAAACGGGAATTTTTTAGGTGGTCAAATTATATGTTTCCTTTCTCTCTCTAAGGTAGCTTAGAGGTTTGTTTCAGGGAGGAGATTTTATGGAGCAACATCTCTCACATACTAGGATGAGGTTGCTCTTTTTCCAAATTTATTTTGCTAACAGGGATGATCCCCATGACATGCCAATATAATTAGGTCAGAAGAGAGGCCTCCTATTACAAAGAGAATGCCCACAGAGGCCACACGCATATGCATCACATGATAAAATTATTTGCATCTCAATATTGAGATCTTAAACCAAGCAACATCGAGGACGAACTCTCTTTATATAAGGGAGAAGCTTTCTCTCATAAGACTACTTTTTTGGACATGGAGGTTCCATCTGAATGGGCTAATTCAATACCATATACAAGACACAGAAGGGGAAGTTTCAATAAATACATGCAGAATATATACCTTTATTGGAAGAAGAATTTTGTTTTGGATCAATCTTGGACCGACACAAGAGCTATATAGATATCCCATAGTCTATTGAACACTTGGAATCTAGACTAGAGAACATAGAGGATTGAGTGATACCTTGGTATTCCTTTATCAGTGGGTGATAATCCAGAAAAACCAAATGCACCTATCAACAACAAATATAGATCATTCGATTTCGATATCTTGTAATCTTGGTCATACATTTGTTATCTTTATTTTTAGTTACTTTAGTATAATGCCATTCAAGCCTTATCGAATTTCATTTTGTGTATATTAAAACTCAGTTATCTCTGCCCTCTTTAGTGAGAATATGTTTTGTTTCCACGCACAACAAAATTCCCCAGACAAATTTAAAATAAATTTATGCTCAAGTAAACATTTATCATAATTTTTACATGCCATTTCATTATACTTTAAAAAAAAAAAAATTATGTTTAAATAAACCCTAATATTTTTACATGATATTATCTATTATTATATAAGATTAAAATTCTTATAATTCTAAATGTAACTATTTTATATATTATTTAAATTTAACAAAATGTCATGCTATAGTGTATAATTTATATGCACAAATTCACATATTGACAATACAATAATAATGCTAGCCTTGCAATTATTTCATTGTTGAAAATTGTTCTCCTATCCAAATTACTTTGCATGTTGATATCCAGTTGTACTTATCTCTTAATATTTTAGGCACTCAGGCATCGTTATGGTTGTATATGTGTGTTTAATATTGGTAATAACATCTAGACTGATGCAAATAAGCTTGTCTAAAAAATCCACAAATTAATTTAAAAAATAATAGGAATTTCATTAAGATTATGATAAAATGTAGCAAAGAATTTTGAAAATTTTGGTTATAGAAGTTAAATTTAAGGAATTTAGGTGTCTCAAGTATTCTTGATGGTGTTGAGTTTTTTTATACTATTAAACAAATGATTCAAACAATCTATACTTCTATTTTTTAAATATTGTTTTACTGTATTCCAACAAGAAATATGTCGTCCAGTTAAATTTATGATAAAATATAACTAGAACTTACAGTAATAACAATTTCACTGTCCAGTAAAAAGTTAGGTGGTTGCTAATTTATATATCTATTTAAACACACTTATTAAATTTAAATGGTTAAGTCAATTTATGTTTTCAATAACCATTTTTAATTTAAATTATGTTATATGCAATACGAAATATTGAAGTTTCAAAGAGAAAATATTGAGTTTTATGTTTTATTACTAATAAATAGTTTCATTGTTAATAAAAAATATTTATAATTTTGTTGAGATGAAAGAACATAGTGATTAGATAAATATCGAGTAGTTATGCAAAAAAAATTAAAATATTGTATTTTTAGTCTATTCAAAGTATTATTGAGATTTCAACATGTTTAAGATGTTTTTGATGTTTTCAATTAATTTTTGGTACTTTTAGTTTACTTGAAATTTACCAATTATGTATCACAATGTATTTCTATTAAAGCCTTGATCAATATATTTTTTTCTAGGTATAAATTTGAACAATCGGAATTAAAGATATCATTTTTTTTCTTTAACTTGGTTTGCAATTTTGCAATGAAAATATTTTAATATTGTATATTTGATATTAATTTAATTTTAATTCTATAACTATATATAATTATATTACTAATATATATGTAACAATTGCTTTTTCTTGGTTAGAGTCTATTTTGTATGTGAAGAAGATAGAGTTGACGACCCATAAGACATTGACAAAAATTGTCAATGACCTGATTTTCTTGTAACCAATGATTAATCAACTTGCATTGTTAAATAATCAATAATGATTATCCATTAATTTGAAATTATGATAAAGTTTACCCTATTGAAAAAATACAATAATATCAAATTTAATATATATATAGATTAGATTTTATATTAAAACTATATTATTTTAAAGAAGTATATTATGTTCTTAAAAAATATCCTTTATGTCATAGATTAACATAAAATCCATATCCCTGAATAATTTCCGTTGGTTTGGAAACAATTTTGTTGATGACAGTGGTTGACCTTTTAATGAGCCGACCCTTTTAATTGACAATGTTGTACTTTTAATGAGTTAATCTTGTGAAGAGTATTTATATCGTTTAACATCCATTTTACTAGATTTCCAGAATTTTAAAAATTTTATTTCAAAAAATTGGAAATTTATCATAATAATAAGCTTTCTTTTCAGGGAAAATAATTATTAAAAAATATGATTTTCATTAAAAATAAATATAAATTATTTAATTAAATAATCTTATCAAATTATTATTAAGATTAAAACTTTCACTAATTTAATACAAAATTTACAATAAAAATATGTTGATTAATAACCATTTATTTGTTAGGAATCAAACCTAAACACAAATATTATGGAGCAGATAGTGAATGTCATTCCTTAGCAGAGTAAAATTGAGAAGGCGCGATAATATAAGGCATTTGGCCTAGAAGCACTATTTCCAAGAGCCATAGTGTAAGCTCAACCGTTTTTAAATAAATATTAATAACAATATGAACGATTGTTTTTAAACAGTAATTTCAGAACCCTTATAGACATACACGATACGTATGTCATATAGAATACATGACAGTAAATCATTTCTTTAGATTCTTTTTCATATCGCTTTGGTATATGAAAAAAAAGCTATTTCCAAAATGAAATTGTAATTATGAATGTTTTTCGTTAGAAATATAGAATTTTTCTTGGTGTAATTATAAATTTGAGTTATTGAATGTATCTACATCTATTAATATTTTTTCAAAAGTAATGATTTATATTATTTGAAAATTAATAGATCAAAAAAACTTGTAACATTCAAATTCTATTAAAATTATCAATGTAATTTTATTTATTTTTTAAAAATTTATGATAATATTTATAAGAATTTAAAATTATATAATAGGAACATTTATGTTTAGTACTTATTTTAATAAAAAGCTATGGTTTGGGTATATTGTTCTGATAAGCATGGTACTTGCACCACTGTATTTAACAGCTTATATATATGGCACTGGAGTATAAAAAATGTTTTTTTTTTTTAGCATATTTTAGTGATTTTAAATGAGGTTATGTGTTTTGGGGCATGTTGGTATTGAGAAGACATAACGGTATTTTGAGGAAAACTTAAATTATAGTGATGTGCTCTGCGAATAGAAATTTTCTTATATTTTTTATTTTTTAATATTACTCTTATATCTAACAATTCAATTTAGAATCACATAAATATAGTCATCAACCAATTAGAAAAAGCCAATTTACATAATTTTAAAATTTTAAAAATTACCATAATAAATTTCACTTAATCTATTTAAAATTTTCAAAACTAATTTAAAATCAGAGCATTTTCAACAAAGTAAAAAAAATATAACCTACGTTAACTAGTTATAATAATATCTTTAATACTTGGGCAAGTCACTAGCATAGAGAAATAGAAATGAAATTTGCATGGGGGTTTGGAATTGCATCATACAGTCAAGTTGAGTCCCTGGCATTTTGGAAAGGATTGAGGATAACCTCCTCAAGGGGATTTAGTCACATAAGCTTGATTGGAGATTCAACAATTGTCATTCAAAAATGTCACAAAATAAAAAATAAAAAAGAGGCAGGCCTACCTCCCATATTCCAATGTATAGGGATGCTTTTGAAAAAAAATGATATTATTGACATAGTTCATATTAAGAGGGAAAACAATGATCTTGTAGATGAAAAAGAAAATATAGGTGCCAATTTAGCACAAGAAATGATGATTATGGATCAAGGTGAGCCAATCTTATGTCATATTCCATGACCAATATAAATCATAATGCGAGGCCTCTAACGGTTTTGAAATATCTATAATTAGTGATTGCAAGGCCACTAATTATTCTTATTAATTGTAACACATTCTAGGATTACCTCGGGTGGTGATATAAGATGAAGGAATGTCATAAAAAGCTTACCAGCTAGAAATGATAGTGGAAAAATGTCATGATAGATGACAAGTGGAGTCAAATCATTACAACATTTAACCTTCACCTTAAGGAAAGAAGGGCCAGTACTCTTTTCGAGCTGAAGCAGTTAATTTTAGGAAATTTTAAGGGCATAATGATAGTAGTTGGAATGAATCTTCGAGCTAAGTCTAATCAGAAACAAGATGTCCACATTTAATGTGAAAGAATGTAGACAAAAGGTGAGAAAGAAAAAGACAACTATATTAAGGTGCTTATACATATTTTGAGAATGCAAAGTGATTCTAATTCAAGGACAAGTAGTCTGCAAAAAAGTATCATCCAACACAAATTATAATGGAACTCTTTCTAAGGAGAAAAACCCCTCAATCAAGGAGGAGATATCAACTTTCGTAGCTAATATAGGGCAACAAATTATTCAATAGGATCGTTCTCATTTCATAGTGGTGTGTAATAAGCTTATATAAATTCATGGGATGTAGACCGACTTTAGCTTTTAGTTGATAATTTGGCAACCAAATTGGATAATATGAGCTTTAAAGTCAATAACATGCAAGTTACAGTGGAAACTGCTACGATGGGAGTTCCGAAAGAAGTTTTTGGGCTTGCTAATGCATCTTCATCTAGTGAATATTGTGTCATGCAAGTGGATGAAATGCAAAGAGAAAATGTAGCATCTCCTCTCTAAGAGGCCAATGAACAAGTGGTAAGGGAAGGAAGCCTTCATGAGGAGATGGTGAGCAATGCGTAGCATTTTATATAGTTCCCATCTTTGTAAATGTTTTTTGTTTTTGTATAAATCAGTGGAGTATTTTTGATAAGTTATAAAATAAATGTTGTTAGTATTATAGTCCAGAATAAGCAGGGTAGTTATAAGATACATTTTGAACAATTTCAGAACAATTCTGAAGAGGTGGAATCTTTGAATGTAAATTTGTTAACCTGATTCTAGTTCAATTAATACAACACTACCCATTCCTTTCAAAAAAATCAATATGTTTAATACTTGCATTTCATGTCTTATTTTTATATGTTTATGAAAATTTATTTCATATGCAGAAGCATCGATTCCACTCTTATAATCTTTTAATAACATGTGAAACAATGATATCTTCAACTGTTCAATCTATATTATATATCTTCTATAAAAACTCGATTATACAACTTCTATACATACATTTATACAAATTCGGCATCTCATATTAAGGAGATTTTTTGCCAACTTTTTTTCAAAAACAAAAGCATTATGGTGTCTAATACGCAATGCCACCCTTTGGTTGCATCTCATTCATGTAGAACATGGTTGTTGCAGCTCACCTTATCGAGTATGATCATGTATGCACACTTATACATCTTGTGCCTAAAGAATAGAAAAATACATTTCTATATCCTTCAACTTGCAAGATCCATGACGACTCATATAACATTGAAGTTCCCATTACAATGTTGAAAAGTTCTAAAATTAATAGGATAATCTTTTCTTTTTTTAAGTCAAAACCTTTCTATTCATTGTTAAACATATTACAACATGAAAATATCATCTACATAAAGTCTAAGGCCTCACTCCTACCATATTTGTTGGCCATTAAGTACAAGAAAAATAACTATGATAAGAAAATTACAAAATTGTGAGCCCTCATGTCAATGGCCTAGCAAGCCCAAAACTATGCAAAAAATGAAAGATAGCATACACGTCTCACTAGCCATGAACATTATTAAGATCTTGAACAACATTACCACCCTCACCATGGCAGTGGAAAGTGTCATGAACATGTGATTCCATGTGTGCCATACATCCATTGAAACTATCTATATTTTCATGCAGTGTCTTCTCTCCTCAACAAAGAGTGTTACCATGGTCGAGGATGTGCCACTGATTATGTTGGATATCACTGGTGAAATTGATGACTTCATTTCATTCATTGTGATTGTTTTAACCTATTGATTAATTATTTCTTGAGGAAGTTGAATTTGTCCTCCGATAGAGTCAAATAGGGGTGGTAGATCGACATGCCCAGGGGAGACACTGAGAGGCTACTCCAATTCTCCTTCATCTGTAGGAGGATCTAGTTAAGGCCGGTCTCCCTCAACCCTCTAGCCCCCACATCTTCGCAGCCTCCCTCGTTGACGATCCATAATGAGACCACCCAAAAATTCCCATGAAACCAACCCATAGTATCTGGAGAGACCTTCACAAATCATGTGACCACCCCCTTCACATTCGGGAGAGAGGTCCTCCTCCCCACATCAGTATGGCATGAAAACTAAATAACAAAAGGTACCTCCAACTCCTTTCCACAGGGTGGCATTAAAGATGAGAACTAACACTTAAAATTACCCACTTCAAAAATATTTGACACCCATTCCTTTGCTAAAGAAACACCATACAAGCTGAATGCCTCTTAATGGGGCTACAACATACAAGCACCAAATCTCGACAAAAACAAATTCCACTAGGTAACCCACAATGTTCCGTTTTCATGTAAAAGCACTAAAGAACATGAAGACAAAGTGCCTCACCAAACATATAAATCTATTGAGCCACCCATGACTAGAGTTCAACATAAATAAAAAGGACACCTTCTAGGGTCACCCACTTAGGGAGAATGGTCCCTTTGTCTCCCACCATGACTACCAATAAAACCAAGCTAATTGACCAAAATGAAAATCTGCTACTACAAATGACTAGGTAGGTTGAATTACTAGGTGAAGTGCACAAATATTAACTCCAACATTTCCTACATTGAGAGACCCAAATTCTCGGCAACATTCTATTAGCACTTCATAATTCCTCTAGGCCGAGGAGAGGAACCCAAAGGTAAAGGAAAGCACCTTTAAAGCTAGAAACTAGCCTATCTAGCTTTAGAGAGGGCTCTCTCTATATGATTATTTAGTCACTAGGTCTTAGGTTAGGTATTGAGATACGATGGGGATAGGTTTTAACAATTTTATTGTAGGGAAGATGAAAAATACATTAGGCATGCAGACATGTTAAGTTTATTGATCTTTCAATGAGAGGATGAAGAGATTAAGGATATTTCAACATGGGAAATTTAGGAAGTCCTTTTTGGTGTTTTCAATTAAATTCATTGTAGAAGCTTGAGCATAGGAATGGTCGAAAAATGACATATAAGCATCTAACCGAAGGATTAATTTTAAATACCATTAAAGAAGAAAAAAAACTAATTGTTCAGTAAGCTATAACATAGCACTTTGATAGTGAGTTCTGAGATAAATCCTTGCTTAACCAAACATGAAGACATACATTCAAGTAGGATGATAAAAATAGAGAAAATTTTCAAAAAATGTAGCACATCACCATTATAAATTGACACATGAATCCTTGTAAAATCATACCTCAATCTTCTTCATTCACTGAAAAAATATCAGAAAAGTACAATGCAAAGTCTTTCTTCTAACCACAACCAAACCTCCATTAATAACACTACATAATATATACATAAAAAACAAGTCGTTCCTTCATTTGGGAACAAAATTCCTCAAAAATATTTTTTTTTCTCCCTACTACAGCGAATATAGAACTAGTTCTCTAAAAACTAGGAAACTGTTTTGACCAAACATTTCTCAAACAAATTACATTAAATGCAGTGCCTAAAACAAGTCTCAAAGCTTTTAGACACCTCATAACATTAAACATGACCATAAAAATTGATTACATATAATTTATAACTAAATTTTACGGTCAAAGGGATTACTCTGTGGAAGTGCAACTCCCCACTACACTACTTCCTACTCCAACAGAAATGCAACACAAAAGCGCATAGAGTTGATTGTTTGGCTTATTCTGACCAATTTATGAGCCTTTGAATGAGCCATGAACATATAAAATAACATTGAAATCATAAAATTCCCCTTGATAAACCTCCTTTCATTTTTCAAACCTTCCATCTTTAAAAAGCTCCACCTACAATAAAAGCGCAGGACCTGTGTGAAAGCGCAATGAAATTTTTCATTCACAATTTGAACTAGTCCTGAGGTCTCTGAATAAAATAAAAAACTTTCTAATTATTCTAAAAATATTGTAAGCCCTTTTCAACTTCCCACTCATATAAAACATGTCAAAACTTCACATTTCTACCAAAGCTTCGTTCTTTGTCAAAAGTGGAGCATTACTATGTGAACTGCTCCCTTTTCAAAAACTTCATAAGCTTTATAAATATGACAAGTTGTGTTGCCAAAGGGACTTCATGCAAAATATAAACCTCTCATCCTCCTTATCCAAATTCATTCAACTTTGTATACTTGGGAAAAAGGGAATAAAACCAAAATTGTTTTGATTACCTGTTCAATAATCAGACTTCAGTTGCCTCAATCAACAAATCAAGCTTTCTTCTACCCTTGTCTTGTATTTCCTACAAATGTTCTTTAGAAATCCTTACCTCTCTCCTGAAGGTGAGGTTTTTTCTATAGATGTTCTTGAGCTTCTTATGCAAAAGCAAATTTATATTCAACATATACTTATCATTTGATAATGTTGGCTCATACATGTTCAAATGATCATGTATCTTTTTCCTAGAACCTTCGTCTTGTTTCTTAAGTCTAGTGATCTCATTTTGGGATTTTTTCAACTACTTCCTCAACCTATGGAAAGTATGTTAAGCAATGCTCTTATCATACACTTTGAGGTCTTCATATCCCTAAGAAAAAATATCTGAGTATTCCTTCATGAGATCAATGTGTTTCTCTCTATCTTCATGAGTTAACGATCTTGAAAGCTTGACAACCTTAGGTTTTTTTTATGTCCCTATATTGCATTATTCTACTTCAGTTTCAGTGGGAACTATTTTGGGATTCTTTTCTACATCATTATGACCAAAAACTTATTAAGAGGAACTAACCCTTTAAGAACTGTATTATTCTTCAATTGTATAACCTCCATATCTATCATTTGATTTCCAAAATCATCTAAATTTAAACCAAAAACCTTCTATTCATGCTCATCAAAATAATTTTCCTCATCTATGTGAAAATTGGAAAATTCCTTAGTCGTTTGTAAAACTATATGAAGCTACTTGTCATATTTGAACACTTGCCAATTTTTTACATTGTCTGGGACTGTTGGTCTATATTTGACCTCTATTTCATACGTCACATTGGGATAGATAGGAATATTAAACACATTATCCGAGGTGGCCAATGCATCAACTATCATATTCTTTTCTCTGGGAATCAAATATAAATCATATTATGAAAATAATTGCATCATTTATAGGAAAACATTCTTATAGGCCCTCATCCTACAGTGTTTATTTTGATACACAACTTTAATCTAATTGATAACCAGCTATAAATATCCATGGACTAAAATCCTCTTTACTCCCAAGTTTTTCAAAGTATATAATCCCAAAAGTAGTGCTTCATACATAGCTTGTACAACAAAAGGCTAGCTTATAAGAACATAACCTTGACTTGTCAACCTCTGGGCTCATTATCCACACACCATCTCCAACCCCTTATTTACTAACTTCTCTATCAAAATCCAAGTTCCAAATGCGATCATCATCTTATTTATGTTCTAATTGTGTTCCCTTCAATTAACCTTATTTCTCCTCTAATAGGGTGGCCCTATTTTGGCTATCTTCCTCTAAACGCAAATCATTATAAAATAAGAAAGAATCCATATCATAATCGACTGAATAATAAGGATGGCTATTAAGCCTTTCCTTTCCAATTATGATGTATTTCATTAAGGTTTCTTTGTACAAGCTTCTCGACTATCCAAAAACATGAATTGTGGCATATGGCATGTCCATCTGTAAAGTACCTTTCATTTTGTAGACCATGACCTTGATAAAAGCATACCAAACTTTGGTGGGATATTAAAAACAACTATATCCATCATAAGAATTTCTTCTCAAATTTCAGTGAGAGAGACAACCAAATCCTTGATTAAACCCAAACATTTCACCACCTTCGACATTAGGTTATGTGATGCATCTGATTCTAACATTCATTTATGTCTAATCAAATCATGCACATTCAAGGTGACATATAAAGGTGGTTCATATCTATCTTGAGAATTTCCATCAACTTTTGGACCAAACATAAATTCAGGATTATCATCATTCAAGTTAAGAGTTTCTGAAACATTTCATATCCTTAGTGCCTTGACAATTCAAATTTTGTATGTCTCATTATTGATTAGTTCATTAAATGGAATAGATATTTTAATTTTAGATATTTCATTTTCCAAACTGAAAGATATTGACCTTTCTCTACCTCTTTGATGGTCATATGTTTCTTTTTCAGGAATCTCTTTTGGAGGATCAAATTTATTCTGGATGGAAGTAGGTACATCATCTTGGCCTTTATTTGTAGGATTTACTACAACCTTTATGTTTCTCAAGTTATACTTTCTTTGTACTTCCATGATTGTTGTTTGGTACCCCTTCTTGCAATCTTCTAATTCCATATGCATGATATCTTCCCGTGTCTGAAAAACAAGTCTTGTTCTTCTGTTGTCAAAAATATAGTGTCTTCTTCTTCACCAAAATAATGTATATGATCTTTATCTTCGGTTGTCTATTCATCTTGTGAAAAAATCTCATGGAAAGGAGGTCTAATTTTATGATGATCTCCTTGGTTTCTCTGTTCTCTTTGCCTTATTTGAGATTGAGCACTCCTGAAATTTCAATTTATTACTTGAGAAGTGGCCTGTTGATATCTACCAACAACTTTGTTCTCTAAATGCAATCTTTCCAAAATAAATTCCATGTTGATTTGTGTAGCTTGGGAGGTACTCCAAGCCCTAGGGTTCAGGGTTTGGAGGGCAAAGCGCCACAAGGAAATCTTGTGGGCTTGGAGCCCAAGTGCAGGGTTTTTTACCCAACGATGATTGGGCTAAAACCATGATGGATTTGTGACATATGATGGATGAATATGATAGTGCTCAGCAAGATGATTCCCACACAACAAGAAACATCCTATTTCGAGTTGTTGTTTGAGATAAATGAATTTTTGAAGTTGACTAAATAATTATTGGTAGTCATCATGTAGGCTTGATGTAAAACTCTCTAGTAGGAGGGTCTCTTCAATAATTCATGGAAGCCCCTCTTTAGGCTATAAATAGAGGGTGGGCAGTTGTATTTTAGGCATCCATAATGAGCAATACATCCTCTAATGGAGCTTTGACATGAAGAAGGCTAACCATAGCTAGAAGGAGGTCAAAGATAGTGTGTAAGGAGGCTAAGGAGAAACGTGGAGGGTCTCTTGTACAGGTCTGAGTGTTGTATCTGACATCGAAGTTGTTGAGTAGTTCTTTGATGGATGTTTTAGACCGAGTTTGTTGGGCAGTAGAGGTCGAGTAATAGAGGGATAGAAAAGGGTTGTGTAGGGACCATTTGGGTTAGTGTTTGAGGGAGTCACAACTACAACTAGCTGCTTAGCTAGGTTGTAATCCATAGCAAGCATATAAGGTTGTTTCAAGGGTAGCATCAAGATGATAACTGCATGTTTGAGGTAGTGTAGTAGTGGAGGTCTCTCTCAAAGGAAGACCATAACCCATGAGGGATTTATATTGTTGAATGTGTGAAGGGCTAAGGGTTGCAATTTGTGCCCTAACCAGACTTGCAGGAGAAGCAAGAAAATAGTGGAGGAAAATAATGTTTTTGTGGAGGATTGTTGGTTGAAGGTGTTGATCAGAATTGGATCATGACATAGCAGCTTGTTGGTGGCATGTGTAGGATCTTTCGTGGTGTTATAGAGTCTTCCTAGGCAGATAATTAACAGTGACATGATTGAGTACCATTGATCTAATTAGAGGGTAGTGTGTTGGTTAGCCAAAGTAGCCCTAGAGAGGAAGACAATAAGGATGTTGTTGGTGCATGGTTGGGTGAAGTTTTGTTGCCTTATGATTATCTGTTTGATGGAGAAAATAGGCTACTAGAAGGTAGATTGGAGCTTAGGTATTGGTGAGCCTAGAGAGTAGTTTGATGAGTCTACGTACCTGTAGCTTAATTGACTTGCAACATTGTTAGGTGGAAGCCCTCTTGGAGTTTGGATGTGTGGTGGCCTTGATGGAATAAGGGACTACTAGTGAGTAGTACGAGAGTGAAGGACCGACAGGAAAAGATATGACATCGAAGTTGTACAATGAAGTTTGTCATTGTATCATGTAAATCAAAGACTGTTTTATTATTTAGATTTGGTTTAATATAACAAATATTGGTGATTGTACATTATTGCATGATTTTGTTAAAAATCATGTATATTTGTACATATGTTATTTACTGCTTTACATTTCTGCTATGTAAAGTAGTTTATGGTTGAGATTCTTGGTATGGTAGCATCATTGATTTTAAGACTCTAACCTAGACTAAAGGTTGGGTAAACTTTACATTGTATCAGGGTGTGTCTAAGCTACTTTGGAGGTAAGTAGATCAGAGTTGTGCACAATGAACTACAATATGAGAGGGAGTTGGTCACATTGTAAGTGAAGATCTCACTACAATGTCGAAGTTGTAGGCAAGTCTCTAGAGTGAGGACTGGTTGGAGGGGTTTTCCAACTATAGTCATTGGAAAGAAAGGATCGGGTTGATCTTACAGGTCAACAGGCTCTATGTAGGCTTGAGGGGTCTTGACCGAGGTTCAGAGCTAGTTGCACTAAGCAAGAAAATCCTAAATTGTTGGCCCTTCTAGCAACAACCCGCCTAGTGCAGGCAACAATATTACCTGAAGCAATATCGGTGGATAACAGAACCAGGTTTCTGCATCCAGAGGTATGTGTGATGGGTTTATGTTATTTATAGGGCTTTATCCTGACCATCGGAAACCCTAACCCTTAAAATATAGAAATCATAGTAAATTATAGAAAACATAATCTAACGCTTCGTTGGACACTTCAAACATTCATAATATTAATTAAACACCAATTAACGGTTTCTTCATATAAATTTAGAAAACAAAGTGAATACACATAAATTTCATAAGTAGATACAAAGGCACACATACACAATTAGTGCTCCAAAATAGTCTTTATTACATATGATATTTGTGTTATAGACTCCTCTTCCCTCTGCACCCAGCTGTAGGAGCCTTCCCCTTTGCCTAAGTGCAGAAAACACACCTTTTTCCCTCAGACTCCTTTCCCATACAATGATCTTCAATTTCTTGTTTTCTTCATCCTATCTTCTAAAAAACTAAGGGACTAAGGTCCCTTTGACTCTTATGACCTTAGCGCTCCGCTCCCTCAAAATGCAGAGACTTTATACATATAACAAAATTAGTTACAAAATCTACCCCAGGGGACCCTGTCCCAACAGATCCCCAACACAATTTCATGACTCGTCCTTGAGTAACTTTGTTGTTGGTGCCTTGATCTTCACCTGCAACTCACTGAACTCAATGTTTAATACCTACAGGTCTATTGTTCCATATGTAGAAGCTTGGAACACTTCCTCGACCAATTTTTTAGTAGTTGGGCCTTCAACTAGAAGGCTCATGGTCCTTTGTGTCTGCTGCATCCCTTTGAGCTTGCTCTGCACTGACAGAGTCAACTAACTGGCTTCGTCTATCGATAGTTGCTTCCTTGAAGAGATGATCATTTCATTGCAATGCAAATCCTCATTTTCATTCAGGATGAGATTTCCTTCCTGTAATATACTGAACCTTTGCATTGGTGCTAAGGTCTACATTGTTGATCAAATTTCATCAAAATGGCACTACTTTTCCCTAATGTCCGCACCAATCTTTTATAGAGTTGAATCCTCCTACAGTGAGGTCCTTAACTCCATGGATCGCTCAAATAGCTCAGTGAAACGCTTGGCTAAATCTTCTAATATGACCATTCCTTCTTTGATAGTAGCTCCTCGCTACTCTCTGACTTCTAGAGGGGTAGTGGGCTACAACTTTAGTTGTAGCTCTGATTTTTGCAGTTGCAACTCAAACTTGACTCGGTCGATTTCATCCTTAGACTCTTTTACTACAACGACCAACTTTTAATTTTTCTCCACGGAGGCCGCTTCTTATGGGATCCTGAGCTCTAGAAGCTCACTGCAAACCTGTGGAATCATTGCTTCCAACTGTTGGCTTTGTGCTATTATCTCCTCCTTTTCCTTGATAGCCTATGCCTTTTCCTCAAGGATCTGCTGGTTATTAGTCTTTACCTCATTGATGACCAGCAGTGTGTGTTGCTCCTCGATACTTAGTTCATCTCACACCCCTTGGTGTAGCTCATGAAAAGACTGAATGTCAAGTGCAACCAAATTCAGACTTAGGTTCTTCATATGGAGTAGATGTGCCTATTTTTTGGATGGGTCACCGTGTAGGGATCCCTTTAGGCAGAGGTCCATGATCATTTATGCGTCCAATAGTAACCCACTCACTTGATTCAGGCTCTCTTAGTTCTTTCTCACCTATCCCACGCTCACTTGTAGAAGACCTGTTTGGACATGTAAGTCCCACAAGCCTTGTTGTACTTTACTGAGTTATTGCTAGTACTGCACTTCGAAGTGGCTTATCATATCTGTTGTGGCATCACAAACCACATCCCTAATTTCATCCAAGTCCCCCTCTATGAGGATCAAAGGTGTCGTGCCCATTATTTTGTCAGAAATTTTCTTCTTGTGCTACCCTATGGAAGTCCTCTTCTTTTGTTTCTTGACCATGAAGAGGGACTCAAACTCTACACACCCTTCTTATTCCACCTCTCTTTCTTCCTTCACCTGTGTTCAACTGGTGTCTAACTCTTTTACATCTATGGTGGCTTGCAACGTAATATTTTCCCATAATGCCTCTTTCTCCTTGGCCACCACTTCTTTCTTCTACATGGCCTTTTCTCGAGTGACAACTTTCTGTGTCTCCTTCTTCTTTTTTTCCCACAGTCTACACTGCTAAACCTTCAGTAGCTATACTGGTACCTGTGCGGGCATCATAAGGGGTGAGCTAGTCACTTGGAAACTTCCTAATAACCCCTACTATATCTTCTTAGACAACTAAGTAAGGAAACTTGTGCCATATGCATTGGGCATCCTTATTCGTGCGAATGTGCAGATTATGGATATTTTCCTTGAAAATAGTGATGTAAGTGTACTATGCATGCAAGGTGGTTGATAACCTTGGCTAGTGGTTGATCATCATCCTTTATTCTATCTCAAATAAGACCCATAATATTTTTGTCTCCATTAAGCGCATGAGGTCTTTAGTAGTCCACAACAAAGTGAACTTCGCTACCTCCGGTAGGTTCGAGTGCTGTTGAGGGAATTGGCTTTCTTCAGGCATCCTCCATGGCAATAAAGTGATCAACAACAAAAACCAAGCATTGTGAAATGCCTTCACCTCATACTCAGCCTCCCAGAAGTCCACCAAAAACTATTTACATAAGTATTGAGCCCAATTATACTAGACTCCTTTCATGCACTGCGTAACAAAAGAGACAACGGATTCTAGTACTTCATCAACACAGAACTGTCTCATGGTCTTAGCAGTTAAGATATGCACAACAAATTGCACTGCACCATTTGATATCGACTAAATAGAGTATCCGTGTGATTCCTTTACTAGACCAAATTCGGACTTCATTTGGTTCGCCAACTACTTTTCCTGCAACTTTCCTATGAAATCCTCTGCAGTGTCTACTCCTTGGGATGACAGCAACATTATCCAGTGGATCACCATGTCGGTGATCAGGATGTGTTCTCCCAACAAGGTTCACCCATCGTGCACTAGTGTTAGCAATTGGCACACACAAACTGTGTTCATAATTGTGCGATTGAAGTGCGACAACCAGAACATGTTTAGGAGCACCACACCCCAACTCCAGCCACCCAGATCATTAGCTCAAGGTGCGTGACATCTAATTCTTTATAGTAGACCTTCATGAGGTACTTATACAGCACAAATTGTGGAAAATTATCATGGTCCCCAAGGCCCCAATCCTCCATTTTCAGATTCGGTATCTGAGCCAGCAACCATCCCTCAAACAACACATTCTCTGGTAATAAAGGCCTAGAGAACATGAACTTTTTGGAATTTGGGTCTTTGGGTAGCTTCAATGTGTATTTTATAGATGGGATATACTTGGGTAGCTAGGTTATGGGTTCAACCTCTTTTGCATCAATCTCTTGTATTAGTCTGTGCAGTTCTTCCTAATTTAGATCTAGTGGCTCCGTAGTTTGTTTAGACTTATCCCTTTTTCCATTTTGTCGGATTTCTGTTGGGTTTTTCCACAGTGATTTCCACACCGATGCTTGATGAGGCTTCTTCTTCTTCATATAATTATATGGATTAGTCCTTGGTGACATAGGCATGGTAGTAGGTAAGCCTGTAGGTACAAATGGTGTTGTCGTTACCTCAGGTGGTAGTGGCTTCGTCTCAAGGTGAGTTGTAGTCATTCTCTCAAGGAAGTTCTTATGGTAGCACTAAGGCAAGTTTGAAAACACTGGATGTGAAATATGTTCCTCCCAATATAGATTAGACATACAATCCTTTACTTGACGCAAAGCAAGGCGAAACATATTAAGGAAAATGTTGGGTGCAGG
Organism: Pinus taeda; assembly: GCA_000404065.3. NCBI lineage: Eukaryota > Viridiplantae > Streptophyta > Pinopsida > Pinales > Pinaceae > Pinus > Pinus taeda. The sequence continues at coordinate 133,590 of APFE031159280.1, forward strand.
AATTGCACTTAAGCAACTCCTTGGCACTTAATTTTCAACTTGGGGGATCTGTAAACTTAGAGATGAATCACAGGAAATGCTAGAGATGGTATGAACCTTTCTAATGTGAATTCCTACCTTCTTAAATGGGAACTTATAGAATTGAATTTGAAAGAGTAAAATACAATTGAATCATCAAACTAATCTAGTGCTAGAATAGGAAACAATGCATTTACAAAGGAATCAAAATAAAAAGACAATCACTCCAACTAATCAATGTTTAACCACTGGGTATATGCTTATATTTCTATTTAGTATAAACACTTTAGCAATCTCATAAAGTGGCCCTTAAACTTGCTTTCCTTCTTGCACTAGTTAGTCCTGCACTTATAGCAATCTACTTGCACTACTGCAGGCGCAAAGATTTATGCGAAAGGTATAAGTTGTGTCTTACCAAATATTCTTGACTTCATGCAAGGGCTCGAAAATCAGGGGTTTTGAGCACTCAGATCATGTGACAAGAAACCAGTTCTTGCACCTAAGTAGAGTTCCTTGCACTTTGTTATCGGTTCTCAAAATAAGCGTTAACTATTGCAAATGAAACTTAATTGCAAAAATAGTTTGCACATGTAAATGTTTCCAATCTTAACTTTATGTAGAATAAAAGTAAATAAACATAACTGGAAACAACCACTAAACAATCAACTTGCCATCTGCATATATATATATATATATTAATATATATATATATATATATATATAATATATATATATATTATATATATATTACTTAGGAGAACGAAAAAGAAACATTGCGTGAAAGAGGCTATAAATACTTGTTGCAACATACCAACGTGCATTGATGCAGGTTCATTTCTCCTGCTTGGACCAGGCGAGGAAAACCAGCTGAAATAAATCACATGAAAGGAAATTGCAAGAAAAGATTAATCACACCAATGTGCACTAGTGCAGGTTCATTTCTCCTACTTGGACCAGGCAAGGAAAACCAACTAAAATAAATTATATGAAAGGAAATTGGAGGAAAGTAAATCTAGCTAATTCACATGACGGATCCACTCACACTTTGGCTTGAATATATGTGCATGGAAATAGAATTCAATTAAATCACACTTTAACAATAAGAACACATAAATAAATACGAAACTGAAAATAGGGTAAGTGAGCTGGGTTGGTTGGGCCCTAGCCAACTAGCATGTTTCCCGTCTAAGAAACGATGCTACTTAATAATTCAGATGAGACTCATTGGCCTAAAAGAACAGATAAGATTTGAGAAAGCATGAGGCAGAGCTCCTTCTTTCTATTAATTCACAAAGGCAAAGTACATCATGGAATACAAAGTCTAGCTGAGATTTGGGCGATAGCAAAAATATATAATACGCTTGGAACATAGTGTTGTTATCTCCTCTATCTACTCATCTCCTAATTCTATTTACATTTTGTGATTTATAGACTGTCAGCCCAAGGATGTAACTAATAAACTTAGTACAGGCCATTTGGTGAACCATTTTACATAACAAAATGTAGATTTTAGCCTCTCAGCTTTTAAATATAGACAATTGAACTTGCTGGTTGTGGGCCAAATCTTCAGCTTTCATTCAAGCAATCTACAACTTCAGTCTTGCCTTTGGCTGATCTTGTATTCATGGCCAACGATGCACAAAATGTGGTAGTGGTTCGAAAGGTCCAGATCTGCTGTGCAGATGCACTGCGCTAGCAATAGTGCGAGATCCGATCCTGCACTTAAATCAGTAGTCACGTTAATTGGCTTTATTTACCAAGTATTTATACAAGATAAGGATAAGTTACAAAAGTGCATTAAAAGTAAGAAATCTAATTTAAATAATTAATTAAATGTTAAATTGAAATAAAATATGAAAGATAAAGTACATGTGAAATATAACACCATGCTTGGACTAGTGCAGGATGAGGGTATGTGGAAAGGGTAAAACATAGGTAAATAGTTGTGGTTTATAAAGGGAAAAAGGAAAAGAATGGGGACAATTTAGGGGACTAACATCCTCCCATCCCTAAGTTGTTGTGTGTCCTCACACAACTTTTTACCAGTTTAAAAAAAAAACCCAAAAATTTGGGTGCTTCACTTCAATCCTGTATTGTAATATTGATGTCGACCTGCACTATTTTGGACTTCTTCTCTTTGATCTTTAATTTCTTTGTCACCTTCTTGAGATGCTTAAAACACTGTGAAGCTTGATAATTCCACACACTAACTTCTCTTTTCTGCCTCTTGAACTCTGTCGTCAATTCTTCCTTACTATGCTGCGTATTGTCCTGCTCTTTAACCATAAGCTCTTCTAAATCCCAAACTTGGTGTTCCAACTCAGCTATAAGACTACTAAGATGAGAGAATTGTGTCTCCAGTTCATCGGGTGGAGACATTTTAGTACCCTGTGCTTCCTTCTCTTTAATTGCTATGGTAGGGGATTTAGTACCCTATGCTTCCTTCTCTTTAACTATTGTGGCAGGGGATTCAGTACCCTATCGCAATGGGGACTGTGCCATATCAGCATCTGAACCTTCAACCAAATTCTCACTTGCACTCAATTCTTATTTCTTCTATCGAGTTTTCTGGATAAAATTAGCTAGCAAGGCATCATCTTCTATTACTTCAAATTCTGTTTCTTTGGAGTGGATCACCACGTCTGCAAGGACTGAAAAATTATGCCCTTCAAAGGAACTTGTATTCACTGGAGAGGTAGTCTAAGGGGAGGGTTTCTTCTCAATAGAGTTGTTGGTTTCCTTCTTTGTCATAGATGGGGCTTCCTCTTCCACTGTCTCTATGGGTCTCTTTCTTTTTGTACCAGTGCGAGAAGAACCTCCCACGTTGTTTTTAACCGTACCCCTGCTTGTACTTGGACTAACAGGGTCTTTTGTCCTTTTCCTAGCGGGTGTCTCTTTCTGTAATTGCTCTAATAATGCTGCCTAGGTCATACCTTTGGATTCCAACTCCTTCTTGACCAAGATCTTGGTTAACCTGTGATGGTATAATTTTCGATTAGCTTGGTCTTCTCGTATAGTTTGCATGCCCTTGGCCATCCTATCTAAACTCGAGTAAGACGTGGGGGAAATTGATTTTCCATCGGAGGTGTCATCCCGCTTCGAAATGTAGCAATATTTTGAAAGGGTAAGCAAATGTGAAGGAGTAGCATCCCTCGCAGGTCAAAAACTTCTACAAAATATAAAGGAGATCTCGCCATTGATCCAGCAGGGCATTATGGGGGATGTTGTTCTTCCAATTCACCTGCATTTTCCTGTCAATGACAAATTAGTGCCACTGCTTATTTTCTAACTTCTGATTCTTGAACCATTGCTCACCATTGTTCTCTAACCCTGTGGTCTCTATGAAAAATTATTCTGTGACCTTGAACCTCAAGGGGCCAATTTTGACTTGGTCATCCTTAAAACTCTTAGCAAATTGCAAGGCCACCTCCTTGTTGTGACCATCACACCTTCGTAAAAACTGAAGAAATGCTAGTTCTTGGAATAGTGCAAGAATATTGCAGTATTCGATGGTTTTCTCTACTTTCCTGAGGGACAATGACTCACTTGTAATGGGCGGCATCATTGCTTAACTATTGTGAACAGTCTAACTCTTTTCTGCATGAAACAAACAAGGAAGACAAATTCTTATGGATAGGGGCTCACCCATCCACCACCCTTTTCTAACTCACCATCCAATCATTTAAATTATCACTTAATACATCCCTTAAATCGCCATGGATGTGTAGCATCCTTTGTAAGGTATGCTAGATGGATTAGGGGTACTTTGCGGTGGTGATTTAATGGCGGGTAAGGTAATGATTTCAAATGGAGGACATAAAGGATCATTTTGCAAGCGGTGTAATCATAGCCAAGCAATGGTTACATAATCCACATCATCTTCATAATTCATTAAAAAATACCTTTAGCATTCATTAAAATGATCACGATTTCTAACCATAAACAGTTTATACTTGAACAATTTTCTCACCACTTAATACATGATAACATAAAGTACTTAACGATTGAATGAAAAGACTTCTTTTAAATTTTCATAATGACGACTTCTTTATGATGCAAAATATATTGCATGGAAAGAACAAAATGCATTATATCTCTGACAGGATGCGTGCTTCCACTGATCTGCTTGCACCACCAATATTGCGATGCTCTGCTTGCACTACTATATATTGTAACATGCTTGCACTGGTGTAAGTAGAAAATGTGCTAAAGAAAACAAGAAATTTTGGTAGAATAGAGGTTGGAATTTAACATGATTTTCCCAATCATATGGAAGGTTTGCTTCACCATTTCTTTGATGTTTATGAGAACATCCTTTTTCTCTTTCTACACTAGATCCTGCAATAAGCTCATGGGGGGACAAAGAAGTGGGAAAAGAGAAAAATTTCAGAATGGGAAGGAAGTTTATGATAGGGATTCCAGGAACAGTTCCATTAAGAGGGCATAAACAGAAGTGGGATAGGGAAAAAAAATCCAAGGGATAAATGTGGGATTTACAGAATGGATAGGGTGAATTCGAAAGAATATGGGAAGGTAATCATTCTGGGATTGAAGATGAAAACTGATGGGGAATAAAAAAATGGGATATGAAGAAAGGTAGAAAATTTTCTGGAAAATATGCCTACAGTGGTGCAAGAAAAAAATAATACAACGAGAATTAAATGTTACTTGAATAAAAATATCCATGCTAGTTACCCAAACTTCTGTAAGGGTTGTTTCTGCTGAACATACTTCTTCTTAGTGGCAGCTAGCACCTTTAAAGATCAAGCAACATTCTCCTTTTATTAGAAATTATTGATCTTCCCTATTATAGACATTTTTGGGCACTACAACCCTAGTCATACATGTCCATAAACCAAGGGCTTCTAAGTCCCTAAAAGTGTTTCTTCATGCCCTAAAGGAACAAGGTCAGCTGATTACATCATCTCCCAGAAGTTCTCCACAGAAAACTGCTCAGAACCGGTCAAAACTGCACCATATAGACTACCCAGTGTAGAGGGTGCGATGCATCTCACCTGCTCAGTGTAAAAAGTGTCATGTATACTAGAAAGCCCTTCTGTAGGTTGTGATGGGCGAGAGTAGACAAATGGCAGAGACATTTTGCAAGGTGGATGATCATGAAATCTTCCAGAAACTTCTTCTGTGACACTTGCCTCTTTGAATTCACCCAGGGATGAGTAAGAGATCATCAATCTCCAAGTGAAATCAAGAACAATCAAAGAGAGGACACTAATCAAAATCCTAGAAGCTGACTCACCCCCTGCAAACATCTATATATGGATCCCTCATCACAGAGATCCTGAGGCTGGAGTCTTGTGTCTTGTAAGGAAGTGTTGTTGGTTTCTTGGTGCAATATCATAGTGTTGGGTGATCTAAGCTTTTCATGAGGTGAAGAAGGGCTTTCATGCTGGGAGGATGACGCTAGGTCAGAACAATTGGTTGTAATCCTCTTTGCTATTCTTGATATTAATAAAGTTATTCAAGTTTTCCTCCACATTCTTGTATGTTAGATAACATATGCATTTGTGTGGTCAATATATATCTGGTCCTATATTGTTTATGATTGTAGATCTTTGTTCTTCAATAGTATTAGGCTGCTTTGATTCCACAGGTGCTCTTTGAAGCTGGGTAAATGAAGAAGGAGTGACAAAGATCTGTCAGAAAGGAGAGGAACCAAGCGCAAGATTGAGGTTGGTGTCCTTTGTTCCCCTCTTATCCAATTTTCATAAAGGAAATCGAAAGTACTTTTAGTTTGTTTGTTTATAAGATAGCTACCCGTCTTAGTGGGACTAGCAGCTCTGAGTGGACACTAGATTTCCTGATAACAAAATGGCGACTCCACTGGGGAACAAATAGATTGTTTGCTTGTCTATATTTGTTTGTTTTATAAACTTACAAACGGAGCTTGAAGTCAAGCCAACTAGCCTTCAAACTGCTTTTGCTATGCAAGTGCAAAGTAGATCAATGCTGCTTTAGTCTATCTCCAGGTTTTGTTTATAAACTGAAAAATTGATTTGCAAACATTCTAATTACCCTGGTGGTGGCTCTAGTAACCTCATTAGATCAACCCCTGCGATTTATATTTACTGAACATCACTTGCTCACCCTAAATCCCTGAACTGAGCTGCAAACTATCTCCAAAAACCAAGTTTAAGTCTTGTCCCTGGACCATCGCACCTTCTCTTCTTTGGAATCTAGATGCATCGCACCTCCCGTGTGCAGTAGGTGCGCTGCATCACACTTTCCCTGTGTTACAGGTGCACTGATCAGACAAGACCTCTTCTACCTCCAGATTTTGGTTTTTTGTTCACTCTCTTCAGCTTTATTCAGGAGTTTTCCTGTCTGTGATTAGTAGACCTCTGTGGAAACCCCCTTCCTTTCCATCATTCTGCCTCCAATGTGCAAAGAACTATGAATGTTTTTGTGTATTGTTTTCCATTTTCAGTTCTCTTTTACAAAGAAGTAACGTAATCGAACTGTCGTTTCTTGATTTGGAAGTGTCGCAAGTTTCATTTTCAGTCATAGAAGAGAATCCTATTGTTCTTGATGGTCGATTACACTATTACTCTTGTATTTGATTTGAATTAGTAGTTTTTCAAGTGTCAAAAGCAGTTTTCAATTCAAAATCGCAAAGTGTCGTCATTATTTTGATTTCGTATTTTTAAGAAAAATTGTTAGTACTGTCACTTTGAAAAGACAATTCAGATTTGTACTTAGCATTCTTCTTGTCAGTCACACATTAAGAAGGATGAAAACAAATACATGCATGTGCATTTTCATTTAGACTTCTTGTTGGCTTGATTTAGGACAATGCATCTACTGTGTGCTCTGTGCTCTATGTTGAAAGAATCTCATTTCTCTTTCCTTAGTAGCTAGGATTTTCATTGCAAGAAGAAGATTAAGTGATTCTTTATCATCTTAGGTTGCATTTTAGGAGTTATATATCTACATCACACGGTGAACCTGAAAGGCAAATTTCTTAGGCAAGATCAACTATAAAATAAATTCAATGAACATAAAAATGCTTTGGAACCTAATGCACAACATTTAGAAGTCTAGGCTAGAGACGTATTCTGGCGTCATAAAGTCTGGTAATTATCGCTTTCATTGCTGGTTGGGTGATTCCTCCTCTTTGAGACAACAAGTGCCAGTAAAGACTTGTGCTCCCATGTACTGTCGAGTATATATTGGGAGACCACAATAGGCTATATCCTTTATCCTTAGGAAGCCATGTCTGCTGCCCTATTGATTGCGATGCACTGAACATGGCATTTGGGAAGATTGACTGCCGTACCATAAAAAGTATTCTGCAGTTTTGCGATTGGTTTGGTAATCCCTCTGTCTAGATTTCTAGAGTAGTCTCTTTCATTCCTTTTCAGACTCCTTAAAGGAAAAGTTCCATTTGAGCACTTGTTAGCTCAGGCTCATTAAAAATCGAAGGTGACTAGAGTCATCTTTTGTTTTTTCTCTACTCTTAAAAGTTGAAAAAACAGGTTGTGTCAAAGCGTCTAAAATTTATTTTAATCAGAATAATATCACTATTCCTGCATTGGTCTTAGGTTGAGGAAAATGGAGTCTGCCAACCAAGGATTTCCCCTTGGAGGAAATCCTAGTCCTTTCTCCTCTTGGGGAGATGTTGGTGCACCTCATGTGGCCGCATTGTCACTTCCAGGATTGACAATTGGCTTGACAATATGGCTCTTCTCTACCTCTGTTGTTCGGAACACCGTGATTCCTGAACAATCAAGTCAGCAACTAGATGATACTAGAGTGTCCCCCCAACCTTCTACTTCGTCCATTTCTCCCTCTCCTCCTTCCTCTTCGCTTGATGAAGCTGGTAAAGCTGAAAATCAAGTAACTAAGAAGGAGAAGAAGGGGAAGGAGAAGAAGGAAAAGAAGAAGAAGGAGCCAAAGGCAAAAAGGGGCAACTGTGCATCGTCTAGTGAAAATCCACACACTGCACCATCGAAGCCTAAATCTCCATGTGTCATTTGCAAAGGAGACCACTATCATTGAGATTGTCCTTGCATCCGTCAGATTTTAAGGGACTGGTCTCCTCGTTTGCACAATCCGGTGTCATCGACCTCTAATGATCACATTGAAAGTACATCGTCAACTAGTGAAAGCGAAGTATCTGGACTGAAAAGGAAATGTAAATTTCCTTGTAAACTATGTGAAGGAAATCATGTCATCCACCATTGTCCCCTCCTAGATGAAGCTAAAAGAGTTTTGGATAACCATCCTGCTTCACCGCTATGGCTTCCTCCTGGATACAAGAAACTCTTGCCGAGTCCATCACTAGTTGAAAATCTAACTGACAGGCCATTGTGGTTGGTCGAAGCATCTATCATTGAAGATAAACCCTCTGAATCCACACCAGACTAAAGTCAAAAGGTTGAGGCGGCAGTTGACCCGGTCTTGCCTTCAGAGGGTCCATCTTCAGATGATACAGTCATTGAACAGAATGAGAACAAGACCGTTCAAATTCTTTTCATAAACATAGACTCTGATGAACATGGCAGCAATGTACCCATTCCTTTACCACAGGAAGGAAGTTCGTCAAATTCATATCCGGCCATCTATTCAGTCCCACCTCCAAGCAACCTAGTCATTTCCTTCGATTGGAATCTACTAGGCAGACCCAATTTACCAGCTAGTGTACCATTCAATCATTGTACAAGCTTACAAAATGGTCATGGTCGGTACCATCATAGATGAAGGGGCTTCTGTGAGTATCCTTTCCTTGACTGCTTGGAAAGCGCTTGGTTCACCATCGCTTATGCCTGAGATGAGAAATCTGACAGGCTTTGGCAAAGGAACCAGTCAACCGTTAGGGATCCTTCCTAATGTGCCTATAATGTTGAGAAGGAAAATCATTTATATGAATGTAATGGTAGTCCAAGGGCCTCTAGATTATAATCTACTCCTTGGATGTGACTATATTTATTACATGGGAGCCATTGTCTCCTCACTCTTCCGAGTAATGTGATTTCCGCACGAAGGCCGAGTGGTCCAGCTCATAGACTAGCTTTCGTTCCTCAGCTCACACATAGCTAATAGTCAAATGTCATGCCTAAATGGTCTTTTCACGTAAGGAATGTCTCATTAATCTCCAGCCTGTCCACCTGAAGAACACGAGTAATTCGGGAGGGCATGACTGAAACCCAGGGGGCATGCACTCTGGCCTGTTCTAGTAGGAAAAGTCTAGGCATAGTGTAGGTTTCTGCAAAGGATATATGACTGGTCCGATACCTGTCCGTATAGGAAGAGGGAATTAGACTGGAATAATATACCGCCATTAGAAGGTAGACCTCTCCCAAGAGAACAAATATTTTGTTTGCAAATTGAAGTGTAACCTAGAAACTCTACTTTTCTATGCCGAGGGGCATGCAAACCTTTTGCGAGCAAGTGAAGAGCGACCTCTATAGTCCTACGGGTTTCAACTACTTAAGTTGGGTGAGTGGTCGAATCAACCATTCATCTTCGTAGGGGCCAAATGGCACTGGCAAAGTAAAGGAAAAATTTTCCTACCTGACCTTAGTAGTTTAACCCTTAGAACAGTACTTGGTCGTTCCTAGCTTGCATGCAAGAGGCATATGGGGAAAATCTTTGAAAGGTGCAAGCTCCATAAAAAATGGAATCTATTGATGGGATGTCCTTATTATACGACGGGCATGAGCAGTTTTTATGTGAAGTTCAAGCTCGTTAAAAATTAAACCTAAGCAATGAGCAAATGTTTCCCCCAGAGTTTAAGCTCATTAATAAATGAACCAATCTCTGGTAAATAACCATTGTGAATGCATTATCATCAGCTTTTGAGCCTTGGTCATGTTCTCATCATCACTTACACTCTATTTTAGTTGATCATATGCCTCCATTTGATTATTTACCCTTTTTGAGGAACATTTGCGATGAGTGATTCTGTTAGCCATCCTTGTGACACTACCGTGATTGGAAAATTCCAAACCTTACCTCGAATTAGCTGCTACCCGAAATTATTACTCATTCCTCAAAAACCGAGTCTGCTTTAAGTTCTTCTCACCTGACTTGTAAAATATGAAAAGATTGCAGAGCGATTGGCCTCTCCAGCTCGCTAAAGCTACAAGAAGTGTTATCCCTCCTCTTGATTTTAATCTTCTTGGACCTAAAGAATTATTACACAAAAAGATCGAGCACTTGTCTTGTTAGGCTCATTAAAACTATCAAAAATTCATCCCTTTTGTATTATTTTATACTTTTTCAGACTTAAGGGATTATATGACGAAAAATGATTGTTGGAGTTTCCTTTCCGTCCCTTTTTAGACTCTCTAAAATTGAGAAAGGACCGAGTTATCATTGTCATTAAAATCATTAAAATCAATAGCGACAAACTTGTCCAAATGGACGAGAACGAGTTTCACTGTCACTAGGCTCGTTAAAACATAGTGGCGGGTTCGCCTGAAGGGTGAATTATAGAACATGCATATGTTATCCTCCTCAATCTTGATAAAAATAAAGAGGTAATGGTTAGCAATGACTGGTGAAAATTGGGAAGAAAACTTGAAGAAACTTTATTGGTAGCAAGTCGCTCTTGAACATGACACTTTCACTCCACATTTGAGTTGGGTTGGGTTTTTCCGTTCACCGGTCATATTACCATTGGTCCATCATACCATCCATCTTTGGGGTCAATGCTACCAATCCTTTTCAATGTCACCGGTATTTTCAAGAGAAGTCGCTCAGAGAATTCACCTATGTCTCATCCACTGCAATACATTCATGCTCCATTCTTTGATGACCGCCACCCAGAACCCCGTATCATGAGATCTTTTTCACTTCCAAATTCATTTGCTCTGTTCCGTGTTGAAGATGTGGGATTCATTAAGGCCCTCCTATGACAGGTCACTTCTTATCGACATCAGCTCATTATCCAAGAAGTCGACCTAGGAACAACCCTTTCAGTACTTTGAAGCTTGGATACCTCAATGGCAAGTTTCTCGCTTTCGGCGATAGGTTTACATCAATGGCCTTCGACCGAGAGATTTTGCGTGGTGTTCGACGCCAAGTCCCATTTTCACACCACACGAATTGTACTGTAGTACCTTGAGGGTCATCATCATTATCAGTGATTCCTCTCGTGCCTGTTAATAGCTTACATCATTGGCTGGTAATCAGGCGATGTCTTTCCATGTTCGACTCCAGAACATCTTTCACATGGATCGACTTATACTCCGAGTCAAGATTGAACGAGTTTGAAGACCCTGGATCTAGTTTCATCCATCCGGGTTGTGATATATTCAGGAATATAAAGACATCAAATGTACATCATTGGTGAATAGATGATCATCCGAATCAAAGGATGATGACTCCATCCAAATCATCAGTCTGTTGCACAGACAGTTGTCTGCCTTATGTACATGAAAATGAATTTATAAAGCTAAGCATGGGAATGCCCGCCTCAGCTAGATCATCAAAAATATTATGAAGATAATGTATTGTGTTGTATCTTATTACAGGTCGCCTTCCAGGTCAAAAAAACTTCATATCCTCATGATAAAGGATTTCACCCAACACCAAAAGATTAACGAACTCATGCTTTAGGGGGAAACTGTTATATACATTTTTGGGCACTGTAACCCCAATCATACATGTCCATAAACCAAGGGCTTCTAAGTCCATAAAAGTGTTGCTTCATGCCCTAAAGGAACAAGATCAACTGATTACATCATCTCCTAGAAGTTCTCCACAGAAAACTGCTCAGAACTGGTCAAAACTGGACCATACAGACTGCCCATGCAGATGGTGCGATGCATCTCACTTGCTCAGTGTAAAACGTGCGATGCATACTGGAAATCCCTTCTGTAGGGTGCGATGGGCGAGAGTAGACAAATGGCAAAGATAGTTTGCAAGGTGGATGATCATGGAATCTTCCAAAAACTTCTCCTGTGACACTTGCCTCTCTGAATTCACCCAGGGATGAGTAAGAGATCATCAATCTCCAAGTGGAATCAAGAACTATGAGAGAGAGGACACTAATCAAAATCCTAGAAGTTGACTCACCCCCCCTGCAAACATCTATATGTGGATCCCTCATCACAGAGATCCAGAGGCTAGAGTCTTCTGTCTTGTAAGGAAGTGCTATTGATTTCCTGGTGCAATATCATAGTGTTGGGTGATCTAATCTTTTCATGAGGTGAATAACGGCTTTCATGCAGGGTGGATGACACTGGGTCAGAACAATTGGTTGTAATCCTCTTTGCTATTCTTGATATTAATAAAGCTATTCAAGTTTTCCTCCACATTCTTGTATGTTAGATAATATATGCATTTGTGTGGTCAATATATATCTGGTCCTATATTGTTTATGATTGTAGATCTCTGTTCTTCGATAGTATTATGCTACTTTGATTCCACAGGTGCTCTTTGAAGCTCGGTAAATGAAGAAGGAGTGGCAAAGATCTGTCAGAAGGGAGAGGAACCAAGTGCAAGATTGAGGTTGGTGTCCTTTGTTCCCCTCTTATCTACTTTTCATAAAGGAAAGCGAAAGTAGTTTTAGTTTGTTTGTTTCTAAGATAGCTACCCCTCTCAGTGGGACTAGCAGCTATGAGTGGACACTAGATTTCCCGATAACATTCCCCTGAGTAAGATGGTTTTCAGGTTGATCCTTCTGTAATCATGTCAGCAAACTGAATTTCATAATTACATGATTTCTTTGTCTTTACTATTATCTATCTATCTATCTATCTATATATTATATATTTATTATATATATATATATATATATTTATATATATATTTATATATATAGATATATATTATATAGAATATATGATATATATATTTATATCATTCTTTTTTCTTTTTAGAAGAAGAGTTCATGTTTAATCAGGCTGGTATTACCATCCATCACTACTGTCCCAAATTGTTATTGGACTTGCTGTGTAAAATCCTTCTTGGAAACTAGCTAAAAATATTTCTTTAATTTATGTCCATTCACCAAGAACACTAAGCTCTATCCATCAATAGTTTTAATCTCTACCGCTTCATTCTCAAATACTTGGACCACCTCTTAAGATCCCATCCAACGTGTATGGAATTTTCCTTTGAAATATTTAAATCTAGAATCATAAAGGAGTACCCAATCACCTGGGTGAAACTGATTTTTCTGAATATACTTGTCATGCCACCTTTTTCATTGCTACTTAATCAATATGTTATGCTGAAAAACATCCCTTCAAAATTCATCTACCTCACTCAATTGCAGGAGATGTTGTTGCTGTGCTTCAGAGAGATTTAGCCCCAACTGAACTGCAGTTTTGAACATTTTGATCTAGAATACGATTGGCAATAGGACTTGTTTTCTATATACCAGCTCATATGCTGTATGCCCCGTGCTATTTCTCCAAGTGGTTTGGTTTGCCAACAAAGCTTCCAGTAATCTTTCAGCTCAATCCTTTCGATGCATATTTACTATTTTTGTGAGGATGGACTCAATGACTTTTTTTGTGGATTCCACCTAGCCATTTTCTTGTGGGTGATATGGTTTAGATTTCTTATTCCAGATCTTTTATTGCTGCATCACACCCTACACCAGATTAGAAATAAATTGCAGGCAATTGTCAGAAACAATCTCTCTAGGCATACCAAATCTAGTAAAACTTTCAGTAAAAGAGAAATCAACAACAATACTTTCTGTAGCAAAGGAAATAGCTTTAGCTTCTACCCATTTTGTAACAAAATCTATACAAACCAAAATATGATTTTTTACTTAATGAAGTTGGATTTATTGGCCCTATAAAATCAATAGCCCATTTTCAAAAGGCTCAATCATAACTTGAGGGCATAAAATCATCTCATTGGTTTGATTAGGCTTCCCATTTGCTAACAACTATCACACCGCTTAACATACTATTTGGCATCCTTGAACAAGGAAGGCCAAAATTATCCAACGTACAATACCCTCTATGTAATCCACTTATCAACGAATTGGCCTCCACAAGGTTCATCATGGGCAGATTTTTAAATATCAAACACTTCTTCCTCTCTTACACATCTACGGATAATCAAATCTGGACCAGTGTAAAAGAGATCTCCTTGAATCCAATAGTATACAACACTTTTCTGAATAATATTCTGATTTTAATGAGTAGACAAGTGGGGTGGTGTCTTTCCAGTGACTAAATAGTTAGCAATGCCAGCAAAGCATGGGGAGTCTGTTGACATAGCAAAAAGATGTTCGTCAGGAAAATCATCATTAACCAGAGTTACTTGACTAGGATTATTCAATCTTGAAAGAAAATATGCTACCACACTAGATTTTCCTAGTCTACCAACAATAGTAATATTAAATTCCTGCAACAATAACAACTACCTAGTCACTCTACCACTAGTCAATGGTTTATCCATCAAATATTTAATTGCGGAATGGCCAGTATGTACAAAGACTTGAGACCCTATAATATAGTGCCTGAACATGTTAATTGCAAAAATCACAGCTAAAAACACTTTCTCTGTAACTGTATAATTTAATTTAGTGGGAGACAAATTCTTACTAATAAAATAGATGGCATAAGATTGCTAATTTTCCTCCTGTCCTAAAGCCGCACCAATAGCCAAATCTGAAGCATCAGAGGAAATGTGAACAGGTAGGGACCAGTTTGGACCTCTCAAAACTCATGCCCATAGTAATATTTCATTCAATGTATCAAAAGACTCTTGGCAAGTTGTGGACCAAGAAAACTCACTACCCTTAGCTAAAGTCGAAAAAAGAGGGATATCTATCCTAGAAAAAATTTCAATGAATCTCCTATATTAACTAGCATGTCCTAGAAAACCTCTTACTTCCCTTTGAGTCTTGGGTGCAGGAAGACGCAAAATGATCTCAATCTTAGCTGGGTTAAACTGGATACCTTTATCAGAAATAAGATGGCCAAGCACCACTCATGCCTTGCAAATTAACCTGCATTTCTTGTCACTCAAGGCAAGATGGGCTTCTTGGCAACGAAGAAGTACTTTTCCTAGATTTTTGATAGCCTCTTGAAAAGAGTCACCAAACACAGAAAAGTAATCCATATAAATTTCTACACATTCTAGACCAGCAAAGGCCAAGACTGCCCTTTGAGAGGTAGGCGGGGCATTACATAAATGAAAGCAGAGCATTCTATAAGAAAATGTTCCCCAAGGACATGTAAAAGTAGTTTTGTCCTAATATTCGGGTGCAATCTGTATCTGGTTGTAACCACTAAAGCCATCTAAAAGGGAAAAGTATTTCTTTCTTGCAAGGCTATCAAGCACTTGGTCAATAAAAGGAAGAGGAAAGTAATCTTTGAGAGTGGCTTTGTTTAATTCTCGATAGTCAATACAAATACCCCATCTCCCATCTTTCTTAGGAACCATCACTAATGGAGAGACCCACTGATTATTAGAAATAGGATAGATGAAACCAGCATCTAAAAGTTTTTTTAATTATTTCTTCACAACATCTTTCAAAGTTGGATTCATATGCCTTTCGGGCTATCAGACAGGTTGGGCTCCTTCCTGAATGTAAATATGATGTCTACATGTTTTAGGACGAATGCCTTTCATATCCTCATAACCCCATGCAAAGGCACCAAGATGGTTATGCAACAAGTTTACAAGCTGCATTTGCTGAGATGAGTCTAGATCCAAACTAATATGCAAGGGTTTACCAGGGCTAATCTCAACAAGAGTAGTATCAGGCTTGAGAACACTCAAGGGGGTAGTCAAAGGTAGCGGTACAGAAGAATGAGAGTCATCATTCTCTTGAAAATTGAGGCTAAAAATCTGGCTCAATGACTCAAAATTAGGCATAGTGTCTAGATTATTCAGGAAATGTTGAATCTCATCTTCTTGTGAAGACCCAAAATAATGACGTATAAGAGAAATGGATTGAGTCTCCTCATCACTTCTTAGATCCAACCATAAGGTATCTTGGAGGTCCTAAATGGATCTGTCAGTAGGATACAAGGTAACTTTATTCCTAGAATCTCCATGAGAAATATACATGTCACCAGAATGACATCCAATATATGCATCCACTATAGTAAGCCATGGTCGACCTAGGATCAAGGGATGTCCTCCTACTGGTTTCTTTGGCTGAAGCACAATGAAATCAGCAGGATATTCCCAAGAATCTAATGCAATGATCACATCATCCAATACTCCTTCTAGCTTGATTTTAGATCTATCTGCCAATTCAATCATAGTGGGAGTAGGACGAAGATGAGATAACCGAAGTTGATCCATGGTTTGTTTAGTCGTGACATTAATGGTTGCCCTGAGGTCTATAATAAAATTAGACACAAGGACATCACTAATCTGAATTGAGACAACAAGGTCTCCGGGATCAGTTTATTTCTCCATAGACACATATCTCATCATCAACTCTACTGCTCTACCAATGAATTGAATGGTTTGGGGTTCTAATATCTTATTCCTTGGTTTCTTGAGACAGAGTTCCTTAATGATCTTAGTACAAATGGGGATCTCTTTAATGGCCTGAAACAAAGGTACCTTAATGAAAAGGTTCCTGAGTTCGGAAACCAAGATAGTCTTAGAAATAGGCTCACTTCTTTCCCACAACTAGCCTTTCTGGAAAGGGAGGCTGGTTGAAAGTGGATTGTAAGGATTCAAAAGGTAAGAGAATGGGCTACTTAGTGAAAAATTCTATAGAATGGTTAGGAGTCTGGTCCTCTCCTTTCTCTTCAATAATCACCATAGGTTGCTTTTGGTTTTCCAAAGTTATTGTCCTCCCTGATCTCAATCAGATATCATGAACCCCAAATGGAATAGACTGGTACCCAAATGGTAAAGGTGGGTTCGTTACATAGATCATTTGCACTTCTTTATTATTATTAGGATTGGGTATAGGTTCAGCAGGAAACAAAGGAGGTAGAAATGTTGGGGATAAAGGCAAAGGTAGAGTAGACTGACTCTGAGGTAAGGATGGCTGAGACATTGGATAAGGTGCATATGTAGGTGGATATGACTGCATAGGTGGCTGGTAGGAATGTTGAGGATGATTTGGCCCTCTCCAACCTTGTTGCCACAGTGGAGAAGGCCAGCCATGCTGAAATTGATTCCCATACTGCCACTGTTGGGAATGATTGGTGTTAGGATATGAATATGCATGTGCATTATAAACGAACTAGTGTGTAGAGAATTCAGGAGCCATACCTGCAGTTACCTGAGGCCAATTCCTCCTTGATCCCATGGCATATAAGTATTCAGCTTCATTTTGTTCCCCTCTGATTACAACTTTAATTCTTGGTACAGAGGGACACTTTTCTGTGGTATGGTCTTCTGTACAAATAGCACACTTATTAGTTTCCTTCAAATTAAGAGGACACTCTTTAGGAGGATTCATATCTCTACATTTAGGACATAAAATACATAACGAGTCTTGTTCTTTTAGAAGTTTTTGCTGAAATTTCAAAGAGTCTAACTGTTTGCTAACAGTATTTATTATTTCAACCTTCATATTTTCCATTTTATTTTCTAGTCCAATAATAATAGCATCAGTACATTTGGTTTTTCTATTTCTACTCTGAATTCCTCTATAGAATCTATACTAATTCCTTGAAAATTTCCTGCACAAATCACAGATCTGATCAAAAGTTTTTTGAGAAATATCACCTTGTCCTAATATGTTCAAATTATTTCTAGCATCATTAGTAAGTCCACTCAAGGACAAAGTTCTAATAGTATAAAAAATAAACTTAAGCTTCGACCTTTGTGAAATATACAGAAATCTTTCTAAGTAATCCTCAAGAGTTTCATCATCATTCTGCACAATTGTAAATATTTCATCTTGCATGTCCCGAGTTTTCCAATATTCTTGATATTTTGAAAAAAACACTCTCTTCATGTGATCCCATGAAGTTATTGTTAGACCCCTATACTACTAGTGTAACCTTTTATTATTATTAGTACAACCCACTTATTATATTGATGTACCCATGTAGTGCCCATATTGTTAATATTGTGCCCCATAGAAGCCCACTATTGTTATTATTGTGCCCTTACATTATTATTGTTATGTAGGCTCTGATTATGTTATGACCCTTTAGACTCCATATATAGAAAGGAGGTCTTTTCATTTAAATCATCCAAGAATTGTTCATTTATGTAATGTAAAGGAGGTTTCCCCCTCGAAGAGGCTGAATTGTAAGGCGTTGATCTCTCTTTTCTATCTTTTCTTGAGATGGTTTCATAACATTTGGTATCAGAGCTTTGGATTCTAGGGTTTCGCTACTCCAAACAGGTCATTGTGGCATTTTCGCTATAACGTTTTGTTTGTGACGTTTCAGAAGTCGAAAAAAAACCCATTTTTGAAGACGTCGCTCTAATTCTCAGGTCCGAATTTAAGAGATTTTTGCATTATATTTTCGGATATATGATCTGAGGAAGTTGGTCCTTTTGCAAAATCTTGAATTACATTCAAAACCGGCGACCTGTGGAAAATTGTCATAACTTTCTCGCTGTGCATCAGATTGAAATTTCGTAAGAAGGTATAGAAAGAGAACAAGCTGTAGCTTCTTGTATAGAATTTCTAGAGCCAAAGGTCAAAACAGGGACATGTTGCACGTCTTACAAGTTTTCTCTACTGAATTAGTCTATAATCAGGTCACTGTGGGAGATTTGGTATAACTCTTCATTGGAGAATCCAATCGGGGTCAGACTGGTGGCATTAGAAAGAGGACACAGAGGACTACTACAGATCGTAGTTTTAGAACTTAAAGATCTAAAAGTACAGAGTTACAGTCATTTCAAGATCGAGCTCCTAAAACCAAGAAAAAGCAAGATGAGGAAGTTTGATTGCAAGGATCTGGTAAATTGGATATGTCAGATGGAGCAATATTTTTATCTACATGGTGTACCACTGTTACAAAAGGTATGTATTGCATCTTCATATTTAGAACCGGATCAATTTTTATGGTATAAAGGGCTTTGTTCTCGTAAACAACTTGTTACGTGGTCAATTTTCACGGAGGAAATGATAGCACATTATGAGGATACAGAGAGCAACACCTTCTTTAGAGCAACACCACAACAATTGGAAATAGTAAAAGGGATTTGTTACATATTGGAAAGTAAAATTATGGCAACAAGGAAGTCTACCCCTCACAACTATAAAGATGGAAGTGTTGTTTCTCCTAGCCTTCCACAACCTAGAAGGGTTACACCACAACAATTGGAAGAAAAAAGAGAAAAAGGGCTTTGTTACAATTGTGATAGCAAGTGCACTAAAGGTCATAAGTGTGCTGAGAAGAAATTATTTTACATAGATTATGAAGACGAGGAAGAAAAGGATCAAGAAACATCAAAAGCAGAGGATATACGCCAGGACCCCACCCCAGAGAAAGAAGAAATGAATCAGACCATATCTTGTAAAGCATTGGCAAGAATTACCACTCCTCAAACTCTCAAGATAGAAGGACATATCAAGTAGAAAAAGGTGTAAGAAGTGCAAGATCACATCAAGAAAGAAGAAATGAATCCAACCATATCTTGTAATTCATTGGTCGAAATTACCACTCATCAAACTATCAAGATAGAAGGACATATCAAGAAGAAAAATGTTCAAGAAGTGAAAGATCACATTGAGCATCAAGAAATGGATCTGACCATATCTTGTAAAGGATTGGAAGAAATTACCACTCCCCAAACTCTAGAGATAGAAGGACATATCAAGAAGAAAAAGGTTCAAGCAGTGAAAGATCACATTAAGCTCAACAAGTTCTCCAACTTTTAAAGGATAACGCCACTTCGGTGCAAAATCAAACAAAACAACAGGTAGATCAACATCATATTGAAAAATGTTTTGATGTAGGTGATTGGGTATTTTTACTTCTACATCTCAAGCAAGCTATTTATGAGAAGGAAATGTTGGCAATACTACATGCACTTAAAAAATGGCGACCTTATCGAATGGGAAGACTCTTCAAGGATGAGGATTTGGAAGCATTGTTTTGTGCTATTTCTATTATCCCACCAGATTGGATAAATGAAGCAAGGGATGAATGGAAGAAGGACGAAGAAGTATGGCCACTTAATCAAAAGTTGCAGAAGATCCCAATTCAAACAATATTGCCAGAAATTGAAGAGGAAGGAAAAACCATATTGGAACCTGGAGCAGTCACAGAAACACGAACCCGACAGCTACGAAATCAATCAATTTCAGAGTATTTCATCAAGTGGAAGAATTTACCCACTGAAGGTTCTACATGGGAGGACAATAATTTTATACAGAAGCATCAAGAACTACTCAAGCGTTGAGGACAACAATTTTTGAAGGAGAGGGCCATGTTAGGCCCCTATACTACTAGTGTAACCCCTTATTGTTATTAGTACAACCCACTTATTATATTGATGTACCCATGTAGTGCCCATATTGTTACTATTGTGCCCCATAGAAGCCCACTATTATTATTATTGTGCCCTTACATTATTATTGTTATGCCGGCTCTGATTATGTTATGACCCCTTAGACTCCTATATATAGAAAGGAGGTCTTTTCATTTGTATCATCCAAGAATTGTTCATTTATGTAATGTAAAGGAGGTTGCCCCCTCGAAGAGGCTGAATTCTAAGGCATTGATCTATCTTTTCTTGAGCTGGTTTCATAACATATGCTTCCAAAGAATTCTGGATGATTTCTTGCCTTTGGATATACTCAACGAATTTAGAAGGTAGAGCAGCAAGATAGATTTGCTTCCATAATGCATTTTGGCTTTCTTTTACTTCATAAATTCGTTGTGTCCAATCACAATGAAAGTCCTCATATTGGGACATTTTTTTACACTTGAGGTTCATCAACACCATCTCATGCTTGTTAGCAATCTCAATTGTGGCTCCACACTAGTGCTCAAGAAGGAAGGAGGTGAGGGCTCCCATCATATTGCTTTGTGGAGTACCATCTTCATTGTAGATGATATCACCTTCTTCATCCTTAACGAATTCTGCTTCCATTTTTGTAATAAGTGCAGGAGATGATTCAACATACCACCATCTTTGCAATCTACCAGTAAAATATTGTATGATTGTTTTATAAGCTTCGACTTCTGTTTTTCCCCGCATACACATAAGTTTATATTTAGTAAACATTTGATCAATCATTTGCCTGATTTGACCAGTGCTGAGATTGTCAATGTTCCATTCTTTATAAGAGCCAATCTAAAAGGTATAAGTTTCTGGAAGTTTACCCTTACCAACTGGATCAGAGGATGGATATATGGAAAACTGGCATGATAGGGGCTCATAGATGGGAAGTAAATGCTTTTCAGAGGACTCAAAATGTTTGGTTTTAGTGAAAGCTTCTGAAAACAATGAGTAGGAGACTTTTGGTGAACTGTTAGGAGATTGCTCATGTAATTCTGGTTTCTCTTTGGGGAATAAAAAGGGAAATTTTTATGCTTGCTTAAAAGCATGTTGGATATTTACAAGGTGGCTAAAAAGCATAGAAGAAGGAATGCGCTTATCTTTGGGTGCTATGGAAAGGTTTTCAAATTTCTCAGCCAATTCTCCCATAAGATTGTTAGTAGTTTTGAATTCAAAATCTACTTTCTTTTCTATGCTTTCTATTCGAACAGAGGATTCTCTAACGAATCCTTTCAAAACAAAATATAATTTACATTGTTCATATTATTATTTACATCTTTTACAACAACCTGTAAGGAATCAAAACAGTCCTTATGGTCCTAAGTTTTGATCATGTTCGTTTCTAATCCTTTAAGAGAAGCATTTGTTCAATTTATCTACTCACTGGTTTTATGTATTCTTCCATAAATACCAAGTGCAGATTCATATTTGGGGACCAAAGGAATAGCTTTTGCTGCATTACTAGACTCACCTAACAATATTCCTTTGAAAGGTGGAAAAGTGGTGCTAGTTTCTATCTTGGTGCCATCATGGTTGGTCCATGAATGTTTTTGTGTAGAAGATACCTCTGCATCTACCATGTGAACTTCTTGCCCTTCTTCCATTTCTTTCCAACTGTAAAAAGAAATCTAGGAATATGTATCTTCCATGTATTGTTTCCATCGTAAAGATAGATTTCTTTTCTCAGCACCTTGTGTGCTTATATTAAATGCCTTCGAATCAAGATGAGTGTATAAATCCCAATTTAATATTCTTTTCATCCATTCGGGATCAATGTTGTATTTTGGAAATCCATCCATTATGTTAGTGTCAGTCTTTACAGCCTTCCTCCAGTGATCAAACATGCTCTTACAAAGTGATTTTGAAGTGTCAAGGTCAAATTTTGTCATTTCAGTGAGTCTTCAAGCAAAATTTGGTCACTAGGCATTAGGTCTAGGGTTTGCCAAAATGTCAGTCCATGTCATCATTCAGCTGAGCCTATCATCATTCATAGGGTTTTAATTATCATGTAGTGTCTAATGATTCATTTTACATCTTGTTCATGCTTCAGTTGTGCCTTGGCAAGTTCATTTCCCTCTCCTAGGGTTTTGAAGCCAATTTCTCTTGGACGGTCAAATCAATGGAAAAACTTATATCCTGATGTTCATACACCTTCCCCTATCCTTAAAGTACCTTATAAAACACTTCCCATCCCTTAGATCCACCAAATTCCTCATTTTTGCACAAACCCTAGTTTCTTGCTACAACCTGGCAATTTTCTAGGTTTGGCCTGTGTTTTTCCCTTTTGGACCCCTTCCCCTCACTCAATCTCTGAGATTAAACTTTCCCCTGCTTCCTAACATCCATCCCTACTCCCACAAATTTCCCCAAGAATTTAGAATCCCCCTATCCCCTTCATCTCGCTTCATTTCGACAGAATTCCTTGTTTCACACATCGGGACAAGTCGCACTCAAATAATGTTCCAGAGAAATAAAAGATGAATTTTTAGAAACTGAGAGAGGGTTTTGTCCACAACATGCCAAAGAAGAAAAACCTCCTTCACTTTTTACACATGTGTCATGGTTTGAGAGAAATGTCAAGAATACCGTTGCCTAAGGAGAATCAAAGAGACCTCTGAAGTGACCTTGGGAAAATCAATTTTTCTCCTAGTTTGGTTGGCCAAATGATTTGATTGATGGGTAAACTTATAACTAGACAAAGAGATATTTCCAATGAGATATCATGAGCTCAATTTGGGGTTGAGTAAGGCATTCAAAAGTTGACTGCAACAACACTCTTCTTTCAGGCAGCCTCATTTGGCACTTTTTGACCAGTCTTGAGAGATTTGATTTTTGACAGGTCAAATCAACTTAAAATTGTAAAATTCCACTTGGGTTGGAAAGTAGACTCAAATTCCTTTCCAACGAGCTATCCTGTACCTAATTCCGACACCGGGAAGGCCTCCAAAAGCCTCCTGCAAAAGGGGCGCGACCACTTAGAGCAGGGGCGCGACCACTCAGAACAGGGGTGCGACCACTCGGCCTGTTTTGTCCAGAAACCCTCCAAATCGATCAAATCACCCTCCTAAGTGCCAAATCGATCAAGTTGAGGCAGCAGGGCATTTCATGGGCAGACTTCATTTCTCATGAGG
>APFE031159280.1:169702-200961 GCA_000404065.3 Pinus taeda
CCATCCATTCATCAAAACCTCCTCTCAGGGTGCAGAAGTGCATGTTCCGAGGACAAGTTTTTGACAAATTTCTGGACCCTTCTCTAAATGCCTGAGAAGGGTTTAAATACTGTTAGCTAATTAACTTAATTACATAAATTTAGGATACGGTTTTAAATGACCAACCTTCTGATAAAGCAAAACTATTTCTAAAAATTAAATCTAATTCTGAACCATTTCTATATTTGCTCCTTAGTGCTGCAAGCATGCAACATTCGCCTGGGAAGAGTCGGCTGGTCGCCTTCCGCTTTCGTTTCAGCTATGAAAATAGAAATAACAAGCACTGGCACCATTTTCTGGTAAACTAGAAGATATTTTCGAGAATCTTCCTCTGGCTGGGTGTATTCACTGCGTGTATACTTGGTAATGACTCAAATTTCTCTCAAACTGATTCTGCTTTTTCTATTTCGGTTTCCGGCCTTGCGAATGATTGAACAAGTTAGGGACTTTACTCTGTGAATAATTTTCTGCATCGAAAGCTGCCTCCGTTCTTTGTTCCGGGCTTTTCTGGTGGATAGCTTCAGGGTCTTTTGTAAACATGCTGCTTTTGTGTGCCTTTGACTCTGAGCTTTAGATGGCCTATTGACATCAGCATCTATTGAGTGATACTCTGGAATCTGTGGTCCTGTCGCATGCAGCATCCATTTCTGAAGGGATCTCTTCTCTGTTTTCCGAGCATTGACGCTTTCCCCTTTTCCTTAGATGTTTCTTGCACATTGCTTCATGTTATTTCCTGTCTTACAGTTTACGCAAAGGAAAAGAGTAATGATAATAAAGATTGACATGAAAGATTTAAGCTCTTATGAATGCATGATCATGACACCCATAGCGAACTGACTCTTCAAAAAAAAAACACAAAACTATCCTTCCTGAATACTTTGGTGTACAATCATTAATTTCTTTTAAGGCGCGCGCCCAATTTTGGTTAACGGACAGCTTTCCTTGAATACTGCAATGAGGAAAATTCGCAAATCGCATTTATCGCAGATCGCAGCATCGTAGATCACAGCATCACAGATCGCAGCGTTGCAGATCGCATTTAGTCATTCAGTCATTGTGTGTTACTTACGCGATGTTGCGATATGCGACGTCGCATATCGGCCGTCGGAGATTTCTTAAGTTTTTTCATTTAAGAGCGCTTCATAATTAATACGATGCAATGAATTTCGCGTCGCTTCTTCGCAGTTTATTATGCTCATAAGAAAACATTTCATTCTCTTTTCGCGATGCGATAAAGTTTTAAGGAGTTGAATACAAAATTTTTTATAAAATGTTTGTTTGGATTTTTTATTAAGGGTCCCCATTTTCTTGGTGTTATTGCTAATATCAAACAAAGAGGGGGGTTGCTGGTGGCCACAACAGAAACTTCTTAGAGAAAAATGTTATATTGAAATTGCCACGATGACCTATTTGGAGCAGCGAAACCCTAGAATCCAAATCTCTGATACCAAATGTTATGAAAGCAATTCACAAAAGGATAGAAAAGATAGATCAATGACGTCAAAATCAGCCTCTTCAAGGGGGAAACCTCCTTTTACATTACATAAATCAATAATTATCGGATGATACAAATGACAAGACCTCCTTTCTATATATAGGATTCTAAGGGGTCCCAATACAATCAAAGCCTACATAACAATAATATTGTAGGGGAACAACAATATGAATAGTTGGATTCTATGGGGCATAATAATAACATGGGGACTATATGGGCAGAATAATACAATAAGGGGGTTGAACTAATAACAATAAGGGGTTACACTAGTAGTATAGGGACCTATCAACATTACACATCACCATAGGTACAATTATTGAATATACAACATGCACAACATATACACAACAATCACATTGCTCATCCAAGACCATACTTACTCTACCAAACAACCTTGCTTCAAGTGACTCTCTGCCATCCATGCTTATCCCAACATGTTGCAAAGCACATTGCTTTCATTCCGCTAATATATCCTTTAGTGTTACCTCTCATAAGATAAACATAGGAATAATACAAAAATACAATATAAATTCATATCCACATGATAATAACCTCATATATTAGTCATACTACTCTTCCCACTTGATTCCTCATAAACGAGAAACCTCTTCATGACATTCACCTGCATAAGAAATCATTCCTCCACAAGAACGATTTTGGGCAACCCTGTTAGAAAACGACATACATACATGTATACATATAAACATCAACATAAAGAAATCATGATCCTTGATGACCCTCTCGGATAACAATGTACGTATATAAATACATGCATATAAAAATTATCATAAATCAATCATGTTCACAACATAATTACTAGATATAATACAGAAAATGTTAAGAGAACTTCCTTTATTCATGCATGACATGCACAACATTGGAAACAAAATTTCCCAAGATATCCAACACGTATGAAACCTAAAATTCATTTACTTACCCTTTCTGTTACCTTTCTCATGATTATCGTATCACTGTCCATTTACCTCAATGGGCCCAACCAATCTAGCTTGTTATCATATGCTTGATTTCATATGCCCTTATACATGCACTGAGCTTCATCTAGGCCTTACATCACTTGTTGGGTACCATACAACGCTCCCCAAACTCTATTAAATTTCCTCTTTCCCAAACCAATTCCCAAGAATCAAAACATAAAAGACAAGACAAGAAACAAACAAGAATAAAATCAAGAAAACAAATAACAATATGAGAGAAAAAATAAAGTGGAAAGGCCTTGCACCAAACATAACAAATATGAAATCAAGCACCACCAAATAAAAAAATACGAAAGAAAACAACTAGCAACAGTCACCATGAATCCATCCCCATGGGTTTCCAATGCTTCCAAGTAAAAGCCCAAGCTGAGCCTTCTTCAGACTTCATGGCGGTCTCCTTTTCGATCAAACTCCTAGCATCACACTACCCTTAACACATAATTGTCAGTGTATAAATAAATATAACAATATAAGAGTTAGCTTACCTTGTTATGCCAAGCATGTTACCTTGTAGCTGGACACATATATGTCATGTCTCGAGCGACTCCAATTCCCTTGAAATACTTAGCTAGAACTAGATACCATTTTTTATACCTGTCAAATACATATCCATGAATATAGCACACATCCACATAATTTCACACAAATTAGGTTTAAGAAGACTTCTCGTATGTGAATCACTCATTTGGAATTGGAGTTTCTTAACATATCCAAAGGATTTTCACCCAAATTCCTTTCTATTACCTTTACCTTGTTGCAATTGAGTCTTACTATGTATTGTCACATCACCCAATGGACAATTTTATAAAAAAATAAACTATTACCTGAGTCATGCTAATACCAAGCATGTTTCCTACCACTTTCCACACATGTCAATCACATGTTTGAAAGGTCAAGGCAACATATATATTACTTGGAAATCAAACTTCACCAAGTCTAACAACCATGTCATAATCAAAATCAACTCACATTGATAAGTCAATAAACATAATACTACAATTGTCACCTATTACACTCAAGTACATGTCAACTATATCGACACATATGTATGAGTAAAACCATCTTAAAACAAGAATGTCTTGGTGCAATCTTATAGAAACATACTTATGTCATGTTCTTAATAAAATTCAACAGCAAATAGATGACATAATAGACACCAACACTCAAACACCAAATAGAAGACATACTCGAACATTCAAGCACAAAGTAGACAACATAAGAAAAAACATACCTTAATGTATCTCATGGGAGGCTATGTTGTCTGCACAATCAATCTAGTTAACATGATATAACTTCAAAACACATTAGCTTAAACCCAAATTAGATCATGATATCCATAGCAGTAATAACTAAGATGTTCACATCATAAGCTCATAAACATTTGTTTTTCATGCATAACAATCACATACGTATGGTCAATCTATATTAGTACAACACAATGTCACAAATAAGTTGACTCAAACATGAATTTAATAACCCTGACCATTTTCATAGACACATCGAATTAGCATGATACATATAACATCAAAATATTAACATTATAACCTTAATTATCAAGTTAACTAACATATGACAACAATAAGTTAACATATAACATGTTCATCAACAACGTATAACATAATCATTGAGCTAAGTACAAATTAACATATAACATATTCATCAATGAAATATAACATAATCATCAAGTTCGCTAATATAAAACAATAACAATAATGCATACAACCACAAGTTACTATAATTCATCATTATCTAACACATGTATATGAATACACTGATCAACTAGCATTTATCATATATGTAACCATAATAATAATAGAATCAAAGACAAAAGTAACCCTAAATTTAACAAAAATTAACCAACATACCTACATGCCCACCATACAAAATTGTATGATGATCTATTCTTACCCTGAAGTCCATTGTTACAACTTTTCTTTAATGATCTACATTTCCTACTCTATCTCACCAACACATTAACATCATTGCATACCAACATCATCATGACTATCTAATTGTATATAATGACCTTATGCAGAACAACCTTCACCATGAAAATTCATGAGTAAAAACATATAGGCACTGACATGCATAACAAATGTATATAAAACCATACACTCATGATGACACATCCCATAACAATACCATCAACCTTCACATGGTGGCATCACTAAAACCATGATCAAGACCATGAAAATGCAACAAGCACATGGACTACAAGCATAACGAACACATATGAAACTGACATGAAAGCATGACCAACATAGTCCCCATTCAATATGAGGGTTGGACCATGTTGTGATACCACTCTGTGGTATCATATATCATACAAGGAGAAAGGAAACTAGACACTAACCAAAGAGAATGAAAACATCCTCGAATGCCACTCTGTAACAACCTCCTCCCAGATCTAGCCAAGTTACCATCCAACCAGGGTAAACATGTGACAATAATTTAATATGATATGATTCAACTCCCTATGTGTCACTTAAGGAAGTGGAACCAATAGAACACATCACATAGACATACCACATTATCAATAGAACTACTAGGAGCTATCCCAACTACTTAGGTAAGTAGCCCCTGAGACCAATTGAATTTTTAGTGCATCAAAGCCCTGTATGTTCCCTTGATATGGACAAGGGTGCATCTGGTAGGCTCTGCATGCTCCCACAACAAGGGCATGAGCGCATCTGGGTGCCTTTTGCCTAGTGTTGTTTCTTCACCTCTGGGATTTGTGCCACATTTTTAGATCCAGAGCCTAGGCTAGTACATAGAACTCAATGACACCTTCAGAAATGAAATTTCATGGTAGAGGAAGGATACATTTGCAACAAGGACTAGACTAGATCACTAGCAGTCATGAAAGGCATTTCATCAAACATATCAAAAATATGAAATCTACAAGTCTTAACAACAAAGCTTAGCATAGGGGTATCATACTTATCTAAAATTTTCTATGGGGCATTGTTTCCTTATCACATTAGTTTCATTATCATCTATTATGCCATAGATACATTTTTCATTCATTTACAAGTAAAAACATGATGAGAGCCATACATATGCAGTATCATAATACATGTTCATAACCAACATAATAAAAATAGAAATACCAAGGAAACAACAACCATATAATCCACATATAAACCAGTATAATACTCATAACATAACATGGAGAAATAGAGCTTGTATTAATGATTGCATAGGCCGACTATTTATTGGACTTCCACGAACGACTTGGTCATAGAATAGGCTCAACCAAATACCTCTTCAGCCAGTCACCCCCATGCAACATTCCAAGCATGAATGTGGGATCTCATGGAACAATCCATCAAAACCAAACCAGGGCTCCTAGATGCCAAACCAACTCAACCCATCAAAAAGTAATTCCACCTCATAGTCGCAAATCACAAACCATTACCAGATTAATCTCTACCCAATATTTCTAGGGCTTCATACTGTTTGTTCCAATGTGGATTCCACAACTATTAACTCAACCCATGGCTATTGTTGGGCTCTAGAGCGTTTATCTAACCAAGGCTCTAGGAATAGTAACTCAACCCACAACTGTTGCCGACATCTAGAGCAATTGTCCAACCAAGGGTCCAGGACCAGTATCTCAACCCACCAAGGGCTCCAAAGCATTTTTCCAACCAAGTCTCGAGGACTAATAACTCAACCCAAGATGTTATAGGGCTTCTAGAGTATTTTTCCAACGAAGGCTCCAAGACTATTAACTCAAGCTAAGTCGTTACAAGGCTTCTACAACATTTGTCCAACCAAGGCTCGGGGAATAAGTAAGTCAACACAAGATAAAAGAAACATGAGAAGCAACCATAAAAAGTAAAGAAATGAACCCACACCACCATGGCTATCCAACTCCAAAACTGAACTCATCATTTTCTATTATTTTCCTTCATTTTCCTCCTCACATGCAACTTGTGATCTTTCACCTCCATTTTCTCCTAATTTCCATTATTATAAGTAAATGTGCCAAAAAATTGCAATTTTCCTTTGCAAATCCTTTGCCATTTTCTTTTCCAAATTCCTTACCCATAATAACCAAAATGAACACCCAATAAGATGTTTTTCCCAACATTCATCTTGGAATACATGTCCCATGACCATGGTTGTATATATTTTTACATGGATTTTTAACCAGGGTTGTTACAAAATAGAATTGAGGCTTTAAGAGAAGAGTATTAGTATTAATCTAATAAAGGAACATGAGGAATTATATACTTATTAATATTTTATATTATAATAATATATATATATATATATATATATATTATATATATATAATATATCTAATTATATAATAATATATATATACTATATTATATATATAATATTGAATAATTGTTGATCATCTAATCTAGAAGGATACATGAGCTCCATTAGGCGATCATGGATGACTAGGGTTTGAGTCAGACCTACGAACGACATACTTGCACAAACCACATTTTCCTGTCTTCGCCCAGCAGTGAGGATACAAAACTACATGACAAAGGCACAGTTCACAAGAAATGGATTCCCTCAAAGGGAGGATAGGGAGCCTCCCCCCATTGTAGCTAAAGTTGTTAGGAGAGAACACCAGGACAATGCTGGACTAGTTCCAAACACTTTGCCCGACAATATGAACAAGAATGAAGCACCCAAGGCGGCGTCGGCCACATGTAAGCCTGTAGCGGCTGAAAGACCAAAGATTGAGCTCACAAGCCATTGAATCAACAACCAAATCTAGTACATGAAGGATCATGCACTGATTGGAAAATTTATAGGCTTCTGGCCCATAGAGAAAGAATTGCATGGCTGGATAACAACTAAATGGAAACCAAAAGGGCACATTACCTTGCAGTTGGGGCCTAAAGGATTCTTTACAGTGATTTTCAATTTTATAGAAGATCGAAACAGAGTCCTTGATGGAGGACCGTATTTTTTCAATGCAGCAGGTTTATATCTAAGAGATTGGATTGAACGATTCAATCCGGACAAAGAGGATTTAAGTTGGGCACTAGTGTGGATTCACCTCTATTCTCTCCCTTTGGAGTACTAGGATGAAGACTCGCTGCAAGATATTGGGAATGGCTTAGGGGAGTTCATTAAAATTGTAGAGGAGATGAAACTCAAGCAATATACCTCCTATGCCTGAATATGTATCTACATGCATCTCAGCAAAGCTCTTCTGGATGCGGTAAGTCTTTACCATGATGATTTTGAATGGATACAACCAATAGATTATGAGCATGTTCCATTCCGTTACAGGAAATCCCATGCCCTTGGTCATCTCTTTTGAGACTGCCATTCAAACCTGAAAGCCTTGAACCCCTCCGATGCAGACAAATCTGACTTTGATGGCTTTACCAAGGTCACCAACCATAAAAAGAATCACAACAAAACCATTTTCTGGCCTTAAAAAGCCTGTAGCCAATACCTCTATGCCTTCCATAGGCAACAACTTTGAGACCCTGAATCAGACGGAACTAAACACCTATGAAATCCCTGACCAATCGGAGGACATCCCTAAGGTGACTCCCCAGTCCACCCCTTCGAGCTCTAAGATTACCCAAAAATATGTACAATCCACATATCTTACCTCTGCCATCCCCAGTCTCTTATTGAAATGGAATATTCAAGGTATGGAGGTTGACAATACACAACAGGAAACCATGACTTTAGCAGAAACAATAGCAGAATGAAGCGAGACCCAACACATGGAAGAGGATCTAGAGAGCTTCGACATTGGAGATCTACATATATTGGGATTAGAGCAAGCGTGCAGGAAAAAAGAATATGACAAAATCCCAGAGAGGCAACTGGAAAGCTTAGAAGTCATTCTCTCCAGAGCACAACAGCAAAGATATTTAGGCATCCAACTTGGGAGTCAATGGGATGGTAAAATTACTACTAAAGACAATTAAAAAAGAGGTAGGAAAACCGATCTATAGAGAACCATCCACAATGGGGAAATGCTTGTGGAATCATGAAGATATTCCAAGCCTACAAAATATTACAACACCCTTCCTAGCAGTGCACCGTGGGGCTCATCTCATGGAATATCATAGGGCTAAATAGCCTCGGAAAATACAGACTAATAAAAAACATGATTCAAATGGAGAAACCCCAATTTTTTTTCATACAAGAAACTAAATGTAACTCTACAATACTGGACTAGACACTCGCAAAAGCATGGCTAGGCATCAAAGCAGCAACAGTGGATTCTTTTGGTGCATCAGGAGGAGTAGTAATAATCCGAGATGAACGAGCTATCACACTTGATAATATTCATGCGAGTAAGAATTTTATACAAGCCACCTTCCATATTATAGCGACAAATGTATAGTGTCATCTAACCAATGTGTACTTCCCCCATGAAGCAATGAGTAAGATAGACATACTAAATACACTAGCTTTGATCAACTCTGAAGGAACACATCCAATCTGGATCAGAGGAGGAGACTTTAATATGATAACAAGGTTGGAAGAAAAAAGAGGGGGCAGGGCCAAATTGGACAATGAAAGCATTCACTTCAAAAACTTCATCCAAGATAACTGTCTCATAGATATGTCATCCAACAATGGTGTATAGACATGGAATAAAAAACGAACAGGAGCACATCAAATCACCTCATGATTGGATCGGTTCCTGCTATCGGATAATGCAATCCATTTAGGTGGGGATTTCACGGCGTCGATCTTACTAATCATAGCTTCAGATCATTGGTCTATTGAGCTTCAATGGCAGAGGCCAGGTAACACCACTCGCAAGCCTTTCCGCTTTGAGGCTTTCTGGATGATGCACCCAAATTTTAACAATCTGATTCAGGCGGTTTGGAAAATTTTCAAACCTCCGGATGGTGCAAAAATGTATCAGTTCCAGTAAAAACTCAAAAATATCAACAAAAACATTAAACAATGGAATCAGAATACCTTTGGCAATATGTTCCAAGTACAACGTGGTCTTGATCAAGAAATGAAATGACTACAGTAGAGAATCATCACAGAATGATGGTCTGAAGAAACCTCGGAGTTGGAAAAACACCCACAAACACAACTATCGAAAAGAGAAAAGCAAGAAGAAATACTTTGGAAGAAAAAGTCAAGAATTATATGGCTTAAGGAGGGCGAAAGAAACATAAAGTTCTTCCATCGCACTACTATCAAAAGAAGAATGCATAACAACATCACTAATATTCAGAATTCGCAGGGGGATCGGTTGGAAAAACATGAGGACATTGAACGAGAGTTCATTACTCATTTTAAGAAGGTACACCAAGAACCTCAGATATATAGACTACAGGCTATTGAAAAAATAACCAAGAATATCTCTAAGATCATAACTGAGGAACACAATCAGCTCCTCCTTAGGCCAATATCTTTACAGGAAGTGGAGAGTTCCATGCGACATCTCAAAGAAGGAAAAGCACCTAGCCCCAATGGTTTTACTTCTAATTTCTTCCATAGATTTTGGGATCTTATGAAAGACGAGGTCTGGCAAGTTGTGGAGGAATCGAGAACTAATAGATGGTTGCTTCCCTCTCTGAATGCAACCTTTATAGCTCTCATCCCCAAGGAAGATCACTCTCAGAATCTAGACAAATTTAGACCCATTTCTCTATGTAATGTCATATACAAAATCATATCCAAAGTAACTGCTTCCAAACTAAAACCCCTGCTCCCTCTACCCATATCTCTCGAGAAATCAGGCTATGTGGAAGGAAGGAAAATCTCGGATGGAATCATTCTCACTCACGAGATTATAAGCTCCTTAAATCAATTCAAAAAGGCAGGTATGCTCCTAAAAATAAATCTTTCCAAAGCTTTTGATAGTTTAAGCTGGAAATATATTCACAAAATGTTGATGAGCTTTGGTTTCTCCACCCCCTAGGTCAGATGGGTCATGAGTCTTATTTCCTCTTCCTTCCTCTCCATTCTGATCGATGGGATCCCTTCCTCTCCCTTTCGCCCCTCCAGAGGCATCCGACAAGTTGATCACCTCTCCCCCTTTCTTTTCGTTATAATGGCAGAAGCACTGCGAAGATGCATCAAAGAAGTGCTTCATTCCCAACAGCTGAGAGGTCTTACTTTTCCCAACACCCCAATCTTCACCCACCAACAATTCATGGATGATAATATGTTGTTTGGCCATCCCTCGGTCTAAGAAGCTCTCAAATTAAAATCCATTTTGTCTGAATTTTCAGATGCCTCTGGGACTTGCATTAACAAGACCAAATCCTAGATCTTTTTCTTTCATACCCCTACTATAACCAAAGCCTTAATCACTCGAATCTTGGGTTTTTCAATAGCTGCTCTTCCCTCCAAATACCTGGGAGCTC
Organism: Pinus taeda; assembly: GCA_000404065.3. Lineage (NCBI taxonomy): Eukaryota > Viridiplantae > Streptophyta > Pinopsida > Pinales > Pinaceae > Pinus > Pinus taeda. The sequence continues at coordinate 180,568 of APFE031159280.1, forward strand.
CCATGATGGTCTCTGCATTAAAGTACTCATCCTGGAAATTACTATTGGAAAAGTTAGAAGCCTGTCTCTTTTCCTAGACTTACCGGGTTCTAAACATGGCTATTGGTCTAGTCTTAATCAAAGTCATGCTGCAATCCATGCCGCTCTACCTTTTTTTCAGTTATGGCAACTCCAAAATGGGTCCTCAAAGAAATTAGAAATCTTTAAAGAACTTTCTTGCGGGGAAAATCAGGCCAAAAGAAAAAATGGGCCTTGGTAAAATGGGACACAGTGTGCCTCTCGAAAATATATGGAGGTACAGGGCTTCGTTATCCTCAAAATAGCAATACAGTCATGGGAGCTCGCATTTGGTGGAAATGGATCTCAGAGCCACATACTCCTTTAGCTATTCCATGGACAATGAAATATGCCAATAACTGACCTGTTGACGATGTAATCAAACTCACAGAAGTAGGATCATGTACTCTCATATGGAATGCAGCTAAACAACACAAGGATTTAATTCAATAGCAGAACTTCTGGGAAACTAGGAATGGTAACTGTTAGGTCTACTGCAGGTTGTTGATGTTCAAGGGGCCTAAGTACACTCATTTCCTAGGTTTCTGCTCAAAAAGGTTCTACACCAGTCATCTTCAATAATTCCTTTCAACCTCGCCTATATTTTCACACACATTTACTCCATTTTACCTCTGAAACTCTGTGTGATTCCGCAATTCCTCTAACCCTTGAGCGCTAAGTTTTAGTCATCATATGACTAGGTTCACATGACCACGCACTTTCTTCAGCGTTTCCTGTCACATCAGTCACAAAACATGAGCGCCAACCCTCCACCGTCTGATGACCTCTGACATGATTGGATGCCATTCGCTCATTCTATTCCGAAAAGCTACCCACACATTAACCTACGGGAAAAGCGGCTTCTCTACGTCCCATCTGCCACGTGTCGGCCTCCTATTGTAATTGCTGGCCTCTATATGTCTACCACCTTCCTCTGATAAGTGGTGCGGGAAATACCACTTACCACTTTCCCCGCTCTCCCCGCCTGATAAATTCCATGCAACTACCACACCCGACAACCGTTGGATCTACCCGCCTGAGATCCAATGGCTTGTGATCATCCCATTCTCATTTCTCCTGATTCCTTCTGTAAAGAATTCTCTGCCATCCATCCATGTAATTTGATGGTTAGCCTCACTCCTCCATTTAGTTCATCGACTCACGTTGAAGTCCATGCTCATTGATTCTTCTATGCTCCCAAAGGATGATGATGGCCAGCTACCTGTACCCGGCACAGTTACTATTCCAACAACTGCATTCAAGAACATTATGGCCGAAGAACAAGAAGGACATTTCTTGAGCAGTTAAAGTGCTTATCAAGCATGGAGCTTCATCCATATTTCATTCCACCTTCCCGAGAAGGACAACAGAGCATCCGAAAAAATCAATTTTGTTCACTGACACAGTCAGATTGTAGCAGAGACCCATATCATAAAGTTAATGTGGTTGGTTGTCCATTATGAACCCTCCACGCATAGAATAGCAGAACATTTTGTAATCAACCTCTATATATACCCACAAAACAGATGTAATCGAGGTTGATGGTTTTGGTTTTGATGTAAGGTTCATCTTCTGGACACTGTAACTACTGTGATACTTGCAGCGTCTGGTCTTTATTTTCAGCTAATACAAGCTTCTTTTGTCGTTAATTTCTCACTTTCCACTTCTCTATTCTAGGTTGTGCCTGTTATGCATTTGTTCATGTGCTCTTGAGGTTTAGCATTAGAGGGGCTGTCATTCCACCTTTGTGTTAGAATATTGTATGTATTATTGAATATGTTATACAGATTTCTATTTACTTAGTGCCAGAGAGCTGTCATCCTGTCTATGCATTAGGAAATAGATTTGCAAACCTCTGTACTGGCTGCAGCTAGCCATCACAGGGTCCTGTGCATCTGCTAGTGTGGTCCGTATTCTCCATGTTCACTTAATCCTCAAACTGTGAGTAATTGGCGGTCTAAAGCCTTGTAGTCTGGGGGTGTTCACCCATGTTTGGAGTTAAGCATAGTAGAAGTGGTTATCTGGCCAGAATATACATCATTCCTTCCATTCATCCATTTCCAACATTTTGTTGAGTTTGTAATGTTCCTGAGCATCTCTGGTATACAACCTAGGAGAGTTTCTTGGGGTGATAACATTAATTGGCGCCGTTGTTGGGGAGAGGAGGTCGAAGCTCAACTTCCCTGGGAGACAACACAGTTCCAGATTTTGATGATAGATAAAGTTTGGCCACATTTCTGGTTGTAATCATCTATCTGGCAACTCCAATTGAAGAAGACCAACCTTTGGCGACTCCACATTATAGTCCTAGCTCAGTTTGTGGGGCATGCTGGAAGAAATCCTAAAAAATCACCAGCTGAACCAGTGCCTGGCCCTGAAAAGATCGTTAACCAGAAGAAAATTTTGCAGAAAGGAGCATCAGGATCAGGTAAGCCTAAAAAATCCCATGTATCTTTGCTAGCGAAGAAATCACCTTTAGAGATTCATAAAGCTCCTGTTCATTCATTTCCCTTTCGGATTTCAGTCCAAAGAAAGCATCCCACACTGGCTCTCATATTCCTCTGTCTCTAATATCCATTTCATTGATCCATACTACTCAATCTACTAGTATCTTTCCACCCACCTCAGTCATGGCTGATCAGCAAGCTCCTATAAAGATAGAAAGAATCGTTGTTCCTAGGTATGGACCTTTGTTCTTTCCTGTCCCTTTGAATGCCATGCCTGTAGGAGATTATCAGAAATACATGCCTACGTTTACTGGTACAAAAGGAGTAATAACTGAAGAGCACCTTGAGTCTTTTTATAGCTATGCTGGTAACCTGGATATCAGTGAAGATGATGTGTGCATGAGGGTTTTTGTCTAAAGCCTAGATGGAGAAGCTAGAAAATGGTAGAGAATTAACCCCTAGGTCTATAACAGACATTAAGGCCTTAGATGATGTGTTCTTAAAGCATTGGGTGGATAAGAAAGATCTACTCTTTTATCATACTAAATTTGGGAACTTGAAGAGGGAGAGTGGTGAGCTGTTGTTTGATTTCAGCATCAGATTCAACCATATGTATAGAAGAATACCAGTTGAAGTGAAACGTACCCCTACTTCTGCTATGCTTAGTTACGCCAATGCCTCTGATTCTCAGTTTTTCCTACTGTTAAGGGAAAGAAGATGTGCTTCTTTGGCTGATATGCAAGATGCAGCCTTGCAAGTAGAATCAAACATCATAGCTGCAGAGAGGCTCGAAGATAATGCTGAAAGGAGAAGACAAGGGGGTGAGTCCTCATCATCCTCAGATCTTAAGATTGATATATTGGCCAGGATGATAGAGGCATTAGCCTCTGAAGTTTCTAGATTAGAGGCTGAGCAACATTCTGAGGAAGCAGGAGCTTCTAGTACCTTTGCTCTACCACATCCAAATCCATATAGAGGAGCAAAGGAGCAGCTGCAGATTCTGCAGAGAAGCAAAGATGCAAACAAAGAAAAAAGGGTGAAGGCCCTTTTTCAAAATATAGTCATGGAAAAAGAGTAGTTTGAAGAAGAGGAGGAGGTGCATCGTTTGGAAGATAAGGGCATTACCCCTTTCCTAACTAGAGTTGCCTATGAAGAAGCATTATCCAAAGGCACTACTCATCAGTTTGTTGTACCTGCAGGACAACAAGCTTATCAACAGAGGCATCTAGTAGCAGATCCCTTCATCCTCGAAGAAGCTGAGCCTCAAGCTAGCCCTTTTTCCCATGACTATGCAGATCTGCAAATTCAACAGCCTGTTATTATCCCTAGCACAATGATCAAAAAGGGAGAGGAAAGCTCCCCATCATCTTTTGTCCCTATGTCTGCTCAAGTGACAATCCCTCACAGTTGCCCACTAGGCACTGAGGCAGGCTATAACTCAATTCCCAAGGCTCATACTGATCATCTCAGCCTTGATATTTTGATGTCTACCCAGGTGGCCTCCACATAGCTTGAAAGGGCAGCTTGCCTGATGGCAAAGGAAGAGGGCGCACAGTTTTGGGACTCCTCCTTGGATGTGGACTATTCTAAGAAAAATGAAGGAGTAGATGATGTCTCTATGTCCCCCGCACAAGAATACATTGGTTCACCATTCATATTAGTTGTGCAGGCCACAAATGACATAGAGAAGTACACAACAACCATGGTTATTCAACATGTGTACAAAGGCTCCCATGAAGAATATCCAAGGATGAGAGTGTACAGAAAGGGGATGAAATTTGATCCATATCTACCAGATAAGGTCAAATTCCCTAAACTTTTTGAGGTAGAGGATCAAATCAACCCAATTTTGCACATCAATGATGAATGGGCCGAGAGGAGGAGAAACTATTTTGATGGTCCAGTAGATGTCCATTTTTTGAAGATTATGTTGTTTAAGGTTTCGAACCTTAATGATTGTAAGCATGTTCTTTTATAGTTTTTATGGTAGACTTAATCGGACTCCATGTCCAACGGAACACTAGGAATTTTGCTATTTTTTTTTCATAGGAAAGGCATTGATCTGCAGGTTCTTGAGACCTCACAGGGAGGATCTCATCCCTAGAAGGTGCCAATGTTAGCTCTGCTACAGGTTGCTGATGTTCAAGGGGCCTAAGTACACTCATTTCCTTGGTTTCTACTTAAAAAGGGTCTACACCGATCATATTCCCTATTTCCTTTCAACCCCGCCTATATTTTCAAACACATTTACTCCATTTTACCTCTGAAACTCTGTGTGATTCCGCAATTCCTCTGACACTCAAGCGCTAATTTCTAGTCATCATATGACTAGGTTCACATGACCGTGCACTTTCTCCAGCCTTTCCTATCACATCAGTCACAAAACGTGTGGGCCAACTCTCCACCATCTGATCACCTATGACATGATCGGATGACATTCGCTCGTTTTATTCCCACAAGCTACCCGCACATTGACCCGTAGGAAAAGTAGTTTCTCCGTGTCCCATACACCACACGTCGCCCTCCTACTAATCACTAGCCTCTGTACGTCCACCTCCTTCCTCCGATAAGCGGTGCAGGAAATACCGCTTACCGCTTACCCTGTTCTCCCCACCCAATAAACTCTGTGCAACTCCTGTGCCCGACAACCATTGGATCTACCCACCTGAGATCCAACGGCCTGTGATCGTCCTGCTCTCATATCTCCTGTTCCTTTTGCAAAGCATTCTCTCCCATCCATCCACATAATTTGATGGTAAGCCTCACTCCTCCATTTAGTTCGTCTACTCACGATGAAGTCCATGCTCATTGATTCTTCTATGCTCCCAAAGGACGAAGGTGGCCAGCTACCTGTTCTCGGCGCAGTTACTATTCCAACAACTACATTCAAGAACATTATGGCTGAAGAACAAGAAGGACATTTCTTGAGTAGTTAAAGCATTTATCAAGCATGGATTTTCATCCATATTTCATTCCACCTTCCCAAGAAGGACAGCAGAGCACCCAAAAAAATCAATTTTGTTCACTGTCACAGTCAGATTGTAGCAGAGACCCATATCACAAAGTTAATGTGGTTGGTTGTCCATTATGAACCCTCCACACATAGAATAGTAGAACTTTTTGTAATCAACCTCTATATATACCCACAAAACAGATGTAATCGGGGTTGATGGTTTTGGCTTTGATGTAAGGTTCAACTTCTCGAGACTGTAAATACTATGATACTTGCAACGTCTGGTCTTTATTTTCATCTAATACAAGCTTCTTTTGCTGTTAATTTCTCACTTTCCACTTCTTCTCTATTCTAGGCTGTGCCTGTTATGAATTTGTTCATGTGCTCTTGATGTTTAGCATTAAAGGGGTTGTCATCCCACCTTTGTGTTAGAATATTGTATGTATTATTGAATGTGCTATACAAATTTCTATTTACTTAGTGCCAGAGAGTTGTCATCCTGTCTATGCATTAGGAAATAGATTTGCAAACCTCTGTACTGGCTGTAGCTAGCCATCACAGGGTCCTGTGCATCTGCTAGTGTGATCAATATTCCCCATGTTCACTTAATCCTCAAACTGTGAGTAATTTGTGGTCTAAAACCTTGTAGTCTGGGGGTGTTCACCCATGTTTGGAGTTAAGCATAGTAGAAGTGATTATCTAGCTTGAATATACACCATTCCTTCCATTCATCCATTTCCAACATTTTGTTGAGTTTGTAATGTTCCCAAGCATTTCTGATATACAACCTAGGAGAGTTTCTTGGGGTGATAACAGTAACAATGCCCACGTTTGGGAAGATTCTTGGCATCAAAGACCCAAAATGAAGGACCTATTTGAACCTCAACAAATACAAGATTGGGAAGGGCAATTGATGGCAAAGGTAAATCAATACTAGATGCCTACCCACGCTCAAGGATACAGGCAATGGATAAACTCAGATTACATCATCAAGCAAGGCACTCAGCTCATTAAGGATAGTCTGGAAACAAAGCTTTCAAACAAGAAAATTCGCTACTTCGATAAGAGGGATAAAATCAAATGGGGTTATGAAGCAAAAGGAACCTTCTCTACACAAGAAGCTTACAATTTAATAATAAGGAATCAAGTAGTCAAAGACCCACTATGGAAAAAAGTTTGGGCCCCCACCATTTGGCCAAAAGTCTTCACTTTCCTCTGGCTACTACACCAAAATAAAATTCTCACTTGGGACAAACTACGAAAAACAAGCTTTCATGGGCCTTCTATGTGTCCCAATTGCAAAATGGTGGAAGAAACCACTGAGCACCTAATAAATTCATGCCCATTGGCGAATGGACTATGGGAAAAAGTTAGTTTCAAATGCCAAAAAGATGGATGAGTTAAGGAGGATATCTCTAACACTATACGTACTTCGATGAACAATCCTTACAAAAGCAAACTGTTAAATGCACTATGGAAACTTATCCCAGGATTCCACATGTGGAATGTTTGGAAAGAAAGGAATTATCGCATCTTCAAGGACCAGTCCTCCCCTTCAAAAGTCCTATGGAATAATATAGGTCAAAACCTTCGAGAAACCTTGACGCTTCAAGCTTGGTTTGAAGAAGATTATCCCACGATTCCTCAGGAACAGACTATCTAGGCAAACTGGAACCTTCAATGGAATCGTATATGAGAAAATTAGGATAAAATTTCCTCACAAGAAAAGACAGCAGAAAGATGGACCCCTCTGCCCCAGCACATGATACAACTCAACTTTGACGGGGCATCTAAAGGTAATCCAAGTAAAGCAGGATATGGAAGAGTCTTCATAGATCACAAGGGCATTCTTCCTCTAACTTATTTAGGCTCAATTAGCTAGGATACAAACAACTTGGCAGAATGAGAAGGGCTATGGTAGGGGCTTCTCCTTGCACAACTCCATGATTTCCACCCACTTATAATTGAAGGGGATTCTCATATTCTCATCAACATGGTTAATCAAATCCTGCAAGGGACGCCCTCATATAAGATTGGAAGCAGTTGGAGACTGGCAGAGCGACTTCAGCTCATTCAACACTGGCTCTCAACCCATAGAGCTATAAATCTTAAACACTCTCGTGGGGATGGAAACAAAGTAGTAGACCTTCTAGCTAACATCAGGGTAGACAGTGGAAGGAATTTTCATGTAGGCACACTTAATACTATGGCCACTACTCTTCAACTATAGGAATACAATGAATTGGTGCAAATTGAAATGGTACAGGAAGAAGAAACGCACCCGGATGCGGGTGTTCATCCCAAGCATTAACATGACAAGAATTCAAGGTGGTGGACGGGTTGGCCACATGGCCCCTTGCAACTTCCCCCATGCCACTCTAATGTGCATTCAAGGCACCCTGCATGGGCCATTTAATGAATGTACAGGTCGAGGTAGAACCAATTCCCACATAACAATGGAGCTTGTGAATTTCTCTGTGATTCCACCCCCCCTGATCCACTGTGTTTGTCCTCTATAGGCGGGAGAGCCTAATGTGTTCATAGTCACAGGTAGTTGATGCTGGCTATTAAGATGCATTGATCTGGGTAATGGATTCCACCATTCCCACACCTGCCTCTGCAATCTTTCTCATGTCCACAACTCCTCTATAATTTCCCTGCACCACTCCTCTATCAAGTCCTCCATAATCCCCGCTGCTTCTTCCCCTGTTTCCATCCACATGATGGTCCGCCATTGTATGCAAAGTAGAAGAGGGGGCACAAGAGGTGGAAGCTCTCACTCACCTGCAGTGCCCATCCCCGATTCACTTTCCCTGCCTCCTCAGCCGATAATTCCAACTCGCTTAGTTTCGTGGGGCGTTACCTAGACACCCGAATCGGTAGAGGTAGAAATTGGCTCCATGGCACAAGTCATGGAGATGCAGCGGTCTGCACTGCAAAATTTCCCCTTCCTCTCTACCCTTCTCCTCATACCACGTAGTTTTGATTTTGCAGGTCTCTGAACCACCCAGTAATCATCGCCACTATCTCCATTACCTTCACGGAAGAAGTTGAGCAGCCAACTCCTCTGGCTGATCACACTGAGGGAGCGAAAAGATCAGGACTAAGCAACAGGAGTTGGGGCAACACTGGTGATCGGAAAGGTGATGAAGGTTGAGCCACCTTGCATGGCAAAGTAGTGGCTGGCAGTTCACATGTTGAGAAGGGCAAGCTCAGTTACATGCAGGCTTCTGGTTGTCACCGAGGAGACACGTTAGGACCATGTGTAGGAGCATGTAGCATGGAGGGAGACCATCCAGCACATGGATGTGGCGCTTTGGATGAGGATGATGATCCGGACAAGTACACGTGTCTGATTATGGAGGAACCAACCCTAGACAATTGATTGCCAGGTGTCATGTTTGCCAGGTGGTCATTTTGTCTTGCTGATGGTTCAGCCTCTATTCAGTCTTTTGTGTCTTCTAGTTAGGATTATGATTTGGTTACACTGTTTCTGTTATGCTATGAGCAAACCGATTACCCTTGTGTGTGTTATTTTTGGACTCATATTATTTGGACTAGTTTCCCCTCTATTGGGGCAGTCAGAGATAGTTATTTTGACTGTGTGATGAATGATTCTCAGATCCTCTGAGGCCGAGCCTCACTGTAAATCCCTTTTTGTATCATATTAATAGATTAAGCTTACTTAGGAAAAAAAAGTTGTTGATCATCTAACGAAATAGTTCACATATAAGCAATGACCAGTAAAACAAAGGAAAATGCCATCAACAAGATAAACACAAAATCCACCAAAATGGTTCAATTTCTTTAGTACAGATGAAAACAAAATATATTACAAACATTCAAAGAATAGTCCTATAAAATTTATCACATACGCATGAAAGTGTCTTGGATCAATGAGCTTCAAGTATTAAGAAAAATTCACAAGGTGAATTGGTACAATGAACACCACTAGCTCCAATAGTGGAGCATTAGAGAAACCACTTTCTCCTCCAAAAGAACTATCTTCCTCTCTAATGCATAGTTGGAGGAGCCAAGGTGAAAATTCTTTTACTAGAGCTATGAGGGTGTATAATAACAAATGGAGTGGCTCTTAACCTCTCTTGTGACTCTTCGACTACCATCATTACACTTTGAATTCCATATCACCTTTTTACTTCTTCATGACTTTTTACATTCTATAGGTGACTCTTGGAATTCCACTTTACATTTCATTTCTCTTATATTGAAAATTACATAATCATATCCACAAATGATGTGGAAAATGATGACTCATATAACATTTTCACATGACACATTGACAAGACATGACATGACATTGACGACATGGATTGAATGATGATGTGGCAATGTCAAGCCATTCTTTCTGGTACTATATGTTTTTCGTTTTGAAATATGGTCAATTATTCTATTCCTCATTCATAAGGCTTGAAGATAAGGAGTCTCCACTATGATCTTGATCTTGAGTTTTTATAATAATCTAGTGTCCCTTCATCTTCTCCTTTAATGATCAACTTGTCTTTGTAACAATGTCAGTGTCTTCTAGTAGGGTATCCTTCTTTGTCTCATTCATCATCATCCTGTCATGAGAATATAGAATAAGTGCAACAAAAACCACCCATAACGAGATGAAATTAGTCAAAATAAATTCTACTCTAAGTTATCATCACAATCATTGATTGAACTAGAAGTGGGTGCTAGAATGAGAGGTAGGCTCACATATTGTGTGGTACGCAGTTGTAGAGGTTAGGAGTGGAAGACTAAAGTTTGAGGTTGTGTAGTGTGTAGTTAAGGAACTTGGAGAGGTAGTCTTGAGCCTTGAATCTTCCCACTATGTAGTATAGGACAGGGAGAGGCCTAGGGATTGCACACTTGTGTATTTCGAGGAGGCATGATGGAAGATTGAGTTTTTACATTTCACAATGCATAGAAGGAGGTTGACTGGGAGGATGAACTTTGTAGTTGTGGAGCTCAAGGGGCTAGGGTTAAGAATTAATATTATACAGTGCATAGTCCCTGAGGGAAAGAGCTACACATTATGTATTTATAAGAGCCAAGGGATGAGATCTAGGGTTGAAACTATGTAGTGCATAGTTCCAGGGGAATGTGTGAAGACAAGTTTATTGGTTAGGAACTTTCCAAAATTTGACTAAGTGAAAGATTAATAAGGCCCAAGGATAACAATTGAACATGATCACACACTCATAGTAATCGATGACACAAAATTGATCACTATGTACACAAGAACAACATGATCCCCTTAATGTGATGGTAATATAATAATTTCCTCCAAGTGTGACACATAAGATACACTTTGCAATGACAATAACAACACTAGTGCGACAATGCATAAAACTTTGGAAATGAGTGTAATACATCTCTATATGGTTAATGGGACTCATTGGAACCAAATTTACCCCTTGAAATGAATCATAACACTATCTATGTGATGTGTGACACTTCCCATGCCAAAAGATGACAATTTGGTTCTCTTCCAAAAGTGACATGGAATCTTAGAGACTACACATGGAATGACTCTTACTACCATAGACGACAACCTGCAAGTTTAAAGTAGGCTCTGAAATTTGGATGTAGGCCAAATGTTTGGAGGGTAGTAGCAGTGAAAACACCTTAACATGGTCATTTATGGTTAATTGTATTTAACCTTAATAAATAATTGTTAATTATCATCTCTAATGACCTACTATGGTCATCTATGGTCAATCCTTATTAACGCTTGATGAACCACTACTCATCCTCATCAACCTTGTTAGCCATGGTTATCCATCATTAACCATTCTCATCCAGTAATATCTCAACCATCATCAACCATGTTCAACGATATGGCAACAAGAGTTATCCTTTGTTACCCATTATCAACCACAGTCAACAATATGTTAATCATAGTAGACAATAATCATCCTTAGTTAGCAATAGTCAACCATGGTACCTCAAGTAAGAATTGTGAAACCATTGTCAACTAAGGTTAGACGTGATCAAACCATTTCCATTAATGATCTATGTTATCAGGATGGTTAATAATGTTCAACCATGGACAACATGATTGAACATGGTAAACAATTGTCAACACGAGCACATGGTCAACAATTTTTAACCATAGTAATTTATACATAAATGTTGATAACCTCGATCAACCATGTACACCCATAGTTAGCCACATGTTGACCATATTCAATCATGTTTGACCAAGCTCAATTATGGTCAAACATAGTCAAAAAAGCTGTTAACACCTAAATCTGCCTTAGGCTGAAGGAAGGAAAAATTCAGGGTAACCACAAACCACGCTTAGTCTGGTAGCTAGCCCTACCAGAATAGGGGAGGGATCTCTCTGTGCCACGCTCAGTGAATAGATAAACAATATGGTCTGAGATGACTTGCAATGAATATTGATTTTAGGCTAGTAAATAAATATGGATACAAGAGGCAAATTTTGATAAATGACTGAGTTTTTGGGAAGTATGGGACCAACGAACAACATGAGCAGAGAATTTAACAAAAAGGCACAGATTACTTCGTGAGGCAAGACAGGCGGAAAGTATAGCAATTAAATTTGAAATAGTGCGGAATGGAAATATTGTTTAGGAGAGTGAAAAGGGCATAAACACATGAACCTTTTCAATAGACAAAGAACACATAACGTGAAACTTTCCCACAGGAAGAGCAGTAAACATGAATTCTTACTTAGAAAATTTCACTGGAAATGAACATGAATGAACTGTGAAACATAACGAAATACATATGAAACATAAATAGAACACGTTTTCTACACTCACACCACATGAATCTCATGAACCAGAGCCGCTTCCTTTCATTAATTCTCTGTCAAAATATACAATGAAGAACTGAGTTTCTCTCCCACAATTTCCTAGAAATTACAACCAACCTTTTGCAAATAGTTTTGCATACAATAAATAGACTATGCCATTGGGAAATAGAACGAACCATAGTTGGGGAGCTTTTCAAATCATTACAAAATGGAAATGGAAAGCCAACCATCAGTGACAGGTGCAGCATTACAAAAATGACAAATTGCTTGGGTGACTGCTCGCCTTCCTTTGCCACTTGGATAGGAGCCCACCTTTAGTGAAAATACTTTTTAAACATCGCCTTGGCTGTCGAGAAAAATATAGTGTAAATGAGTGGGCCCACTTGGAGAAAGTCGCAAATCGAAATGTCGCGGAGCGGAAGTGATTTTGGCCTTTGGGTCCCTGTGCGCCGCGCCAAACGCTATATTCGCGTGCCACTTTAGAGGCAACTTTAAGATACCTGATGGAGTCCAAATTGTGCCCAAGTGTGCTTGTTGGAAATCCCTACCTGTCTACTTTCTAGCCCAAGTGGAATTTCTGAATTTGGTGATCATTTACCCCTCCAAATGGTCATTGTCCCAAGACTACTTCTTGTGTGTCAAAATAGGGGCAGAGAGGTCATTGTTTGAGTGTTTTTTACCTCCCGGGGACCCAAAACGTGCCCAAACTTCTTGTCCATGCACTAGATGTCATGATTTTTCATGCTGAATCCAAAATGCAAACCATTCTTGATTTCGAGCTCCCAATCCTAAGTGTCGCGCCAGTGGTGCGACACATAGGGAGAAAAACCCTGTTTTGTGCCCAAAAATTTGTCAAGTGACCAAAATTGCCCCAATTTTTTTGAAATTTGGGCTGGAGGTTCTCTATGAAGGTCTATGCTGGGCCACAGAGGCTTCAGCCAATATTCAAAGCCGATCTTGCTCCTTTTTTCCTCTTTTGTCTCTTTGTCGCTCTCCCCAATTTCGCCTTCAAACTCCTTATCCGAGCCTTTGAACTCATGTTTCTTGCCTTGTAGTGATAAACCATTTTTCCTTGTCGGCCTTCTCTAGCAGTCTCTCAAGGTGGATGTTGATATGCTTGAGCCAAGACTCTCGGTCATTGTTAATCTCTTGCTCTAATGGCGTGAGCTCAATCCTTCTATGTTGGGCAGCTTGCCGATTCTCGCAGATGTTTTGCAGCTCCATGATCTCATGTTGGTCTTCGAGCTATTTGTTCCTCTACTCCAAATACTTGATAATCCACTTGGCCCTCTCCAAATTGAGAGACAAGGCTTGGATCTCTGTTTGCCGCTCCTGGATGGTCCTCCTAAGTTTGACACTCTCCACATATGTATCATCATCGTGAATGAGGATGAAGCTGGCCTCTCATTCACCTGATGGCCCCTATTCATGCATGGGCTTCTTTCCCTCGTCCTGTAGCTGTGTTTCCGATGTCAAAAGCGAGGCCCCTTCCACCCTGGTGGAGATAACACTCGCTTTGTTGCTGCAAACAAATGTCTAATGTCTCTCTGATAGGTGATGAATACTGGCATAGTAGTGGTCTCATGGCACTCATACTGATGAGAAGGACCACCTATCTCATGTTCAACCTCTGATAATACCTGTGAAGTGCTAAAGAGGTCACGGGAGATGAAATCATCCCAAGTAATGCCCTGCAATCCCAACTGATGAACCACCAAAATCTTAATAAGAGCAAAATGATAAACACTGTTAAGTTGCTGCTGAGGGGTTTAGGGCTACATGAAGGTGTTCATCCTCCCTATGTTCCTACAAATCAAATATGGGATGTTCATCATCCGTACCCTGGTAAATTGAATGAGTAACTTGATGTGATAGGCATATAGACGAGAGAACCTCCCCTCACAGCTAAAATATTTCATGATCAATTTCATGAGTGTGCCATATTAATCTTTCAAATATCAGAATGGAAAGACTCTTTGGAGCTGCCTCAAGAAATTGGCCTTAATGTGAGGCTCATAATGCTGCCGATCAACCTTCTATTTCTTGTGCCATTGTTCTCCAACATTCGATATGCCAGTTGCTAATGAGACAGTTTCAGGTGTCAGTGTGAAGGTGACCCTAGCCAAGATGGAGTGATCTCCATGTAGGTGAAGCACAAAAAGATGGGCCAACTCATGATGAACTCGAACATTAGCCACCATTTGACAAAATTCCAAACATGACAAATGCTGGAAACATGACATAGCAAGAGTGCAGGCTTACAATTCTATGAGGGTGGTTGGCTCATCCCTAACATGTTTGCCACTTTTGTGATGTCTCTTGGGAGACTGTTCTTCCGAGGATGAATCACTTTGGGTTTCCATCTCATACTTCGATGAATGCTCAGATGTCATGGCTGTTTTATATGAACTGTGCTTGGACTGCCCTTTGATGATGGTAGTGAAACTCTGTGATGTTGTGATCTCTGCCACCAAGGGGAACAATGCAAAAAGGGAGTGTTAGGAAGGGGAATAATATAATGGGATTAGGGGTTATGGGGGGAAATTTTGTTTAGGGACATGTAGGAGGGTTTGGGGATTTTATAAGGTAGGGTTTTGGGGTTTTATAGTTGACAAATGAGTGGAGGGGATAGGGAATAGGGGTTTAGTACTGTTTTAGGGTAGGGAAAATGGGGAAAAATGGGATAGGGGGGGAAGGGAATGATGGAAAGAAAGGGAAAAATGAGAGGTGAAAGAGGAGCCTTGGCATCAACACAACAAATTTGCAACCCTAGCAATAATAGTTTTGATGATTTCAAGTGGTAGGGTTTATGAGTTTTTATTGCAACTATACATGGCCATAAACCATCATCATGTTCACAAAATTTGATGAGCAACCAAGATTTAGACCCTACCTGGCAATTGGAAGGGATTCAAAGTGATTTGATGCAAATTTGGCACAAATTCGGGCCTTGGTGGGTGTGCGCCGTGTAGCAAACCTAGTGCGCCGCGCTCTGTGTGTGCACCATGCCCATGTATTTCAACCGCTGTGAAGTCACGCCCTGTGCGCCGCGCTCTCTATGTGCGCCGCACCCCTCTGTGTGTGTGTCGCGCCCTTGAAAACATCTCCAACCTCACCCAAAACGCTTGCAAGTTCTCCCAATCACTTTGCTATGTTTCTCTATAACCTTGGTATGCATAATGATTTTGTTTCTTGTGGGAATCTTATATAAAGACATTGGAGTCATGGGTTTAATTTTTGTTTCTTCAAAACCCACTTTGATAATGTTTTATTTTGGCTCTTTTTCCCGATTTAATTCAACTCTGTATTTCACTTTTCCCTTTTAATTTTTAACTAAAATGATGAAATTTTTGGCACTTTTTTGCAGGGGTTGTCGACATGGAATTTGGCCACGGAAACCATGACTACGCCTGAAGAGATCGACTGGAAACTTTTTTGAAAATTATCACAAATGACATACTGTTTGACTTTTATTCAAAACAGAGTTTTGAAGAACAGTCGTAATCTGTCACCATGACGATGAAAATCTTTAAATCATAACTTTGTAAGGGCCTCCCTCTGGCCTGCATGGCTTTATTGGACATGGTTGAAGACCAAATTAACTAATCTCTAGACCTAATGACTGAAAATGACTCTCGTCCATTAAAAGATTGAACATTGACTATCATGGACTTTAATGAACATTGATGAAAAGACCTAAGCCAGCAGGTGCCAGACCTGAGGGGAAATGAATGACTAGAACTTTCCGTCAGATTATGTCATGCCCCTAGCGGAATGCAGCTGAGTGAATAGAGCGAGACTCCTAAAAATGAAACGCAAAAAGAGTTTTGATCTCTGACGGAGGACTGACAAGATCGACTCTAACACAAACTATGGCATGGTCATACATTATTAAACAATGCCTCTCATTATCACCCATGTTCTACCATAGACAACCCTATTTAGCCATACTCAACCATGGTTAACCATAGTCAACCATGGTCAATCTTAATGAACCATGACCTGCCATGGTCATATCTAGCCAACCTTGAGGGATCCATCCTCTTCCCATTCATTATGGCTAATCATGGTTAGAATGGTCAACCATGGTCATCTATTATTAACCTTTGGTCAATCATAGGTAATCCTTACTAACCTTATCATCCATGGGTAACTCTCTTTGAAAACCATTAGCCATGGTCAGTAATAGTCAACAATGGTCAACCTTAGTCAACCATATGTGGACGATAATTAACAATATTCAACCATAGGCAACCATTTTTCAGCCATAGTTAACCTTCCTCATCCTTAATTAACAATTATAAACCATGGCACACCATAGACAACTTTGGACTCTGGTAAACTGAACTAAAACATGGTCAAACCATTTGCAATAATTGTCTTTTTGATTAAGATGGTTAATAGTGTTCAACAATGAGTAACATGGTTGCACATGGTTAACCATAGTTAACAATAGTCAGCATGGCAATTATGGTCAACCATGGTTAACCACAATTATCTATAGGTAAACAGGAAAAATCTTGATCAACCATGTACACCAATAGTGAGCCACATGTTGACCATAGTCCACCATGTTTGATCAAGCTCAATTTTGGTAAAACTTGAT
Organism: Pinus taeda; assembly: GCA_000404065.3. Taxonomy (NCBI): domain Eukaryota; kingdom Viridiplantae; phylum Streptophyta; class Pinopsida; order Pinales; family Pinaceae; genus Pinus; species Pinus taeda. Next base: position 197,418 of record APFE031159280.1, read on the forward strand.
CAAACAAACTCAAGCATGGACATTCATGGTCAAACATTGTGAAACATCGTACCCCATTGTCACCAATGTTCTACCAAAGACAACCTTATTTAGACATATTAAACCATAGTGAAGTATGGTCAAGATTCATTAACCATGATCAACCATGGTCATATTTAGTCAATTGTATTCAATATTTAACAAACCATGCTCTTCCCAACCCTCATTTTCAACCATGGTTAGAATGGTCAATCACGGTGTCCATGATTGAACATGGTCAACCATGGCCATCTATTGTCAACATGTGAAAGCATAATCTATCATAGTAGATTATTGTCAACCATATTCAAATTTATTAAACCATGTTCACCCATGGAAAACAAGGTAAATCATGGTCATCATTCCCAACTAGAGCTAGCCATGGTCAACCATCATCAACCATGATCATACATGGACAACCACTATCAACTATGGTCAACCATTGTTAATCATTATCTATCTTAGTCAAGTATAGTTTGATTTCGATAAGCATGGTCATCTATAGTTAACTATATGTTGGATGTAATAAACCCTTGTCAACTAAATCTTGAATAGATTTAACCATAGCCAACTCTAGCCAACCATTGTCTACTAACCTTTCTGAAGCACACCATCCATCAACTAACACAAACACATTAGTGAATGTGGTTGATATACATTGATTGATAATATTTTCCATCTCTTATACGCAAATCAACATTTATAAATAACGATAATTGAATCAAAATTTTATAAATCATATTAAAAAATAAACACAACATGGCTATAGGCATAATTAGGTAACAAATTTTCTAATAGGAGATCAAAATCATTGATATAGTTTAGAAATTGAATCTCCAATCTGGTGTGAAATAAAATAGAGAGCATTTCTAAAAACATTTTACATTATAATTAAAAAAATATGTGAAGTTATATTAAGTTCTTGGACAATCAGAATATTAGAGCAATAAACTTTCAAATGCAACAATCTATAAGATATATTTTCTGGTATAGGGACAATGTGCATATATTAAATCAGTTTTCTACACCCAGTAAACTTTCAGTCTTTGTGTAACTCACGCAATTACAGTTTGATCATGGTTGTAAATGACTCCACTGTTTATGGAAGTCCAACCATCCACTATTTATGGAGGCCTAACCATCCAAGGTAGAAATCCCATAGAGACATGAGGATACCTTACAATCAACTCAAATCGTAAAATGGAAGAAAAATCTAAAAAATAAAAAGATTTATACCTGGTAGCAACATCGTCAGCCTATTCCTAAAGAAAACTAATTTAAGAAAATAAGGTGAAAATAACCTAAAATATGAGGTTTACATATCGGAAGTAAAATACGGAAGTAAAATATGGAATTCAGATGTACTATATAATCATAAAATCATTATTAAATTGTAGGTGAAACTTAACCACAAAACAAGGTCAGCAAGAAAACAATGTTTTATAGTGAAGTTATTTTAATGTTTTTCTCCAGGTTATTAAACATACTAGGTTGTATCTATTTTACTCTCTATGATGATTGATAGTAATGCAAATAATTTGAAAATTTCTAAAAACACACATTTATACATAATATTAATATTGTACATAATTTATATGATTTGAAGCTTCGTAATTCATTGTAAGATTCTTATTTCAACTTCAAGTGGATAGAGTGGGTTGACTTTTATTTTTTTCAAAATCAACGGCGGAAGCTTCATTATTCATTATAGGCTTCTTATTTCAAGTTCAAGTGGACGGAGTGGGGTTGACTTCTATTTTTTTTCAAAATGAACGGCGGAGATTTGATGTCACGTGAATATTCTTCGTCTGAATAGGGCCCTTCGAACATTACGAAATAATAAATCAATATTTTAATAAACAAACCAAAACGATTTGGTCCAGCTGAAGTGATCACTCACCATCCCGATTCAATGTCTCTTCATTTCAATTCACCAAAGTTTCTTTATCTTTTTCTTCAAAATAAATCTCATTTCTCCTCCTGTCTCTGGTGCACTTAGGTTTGTAATGATGGAGGATAGGTCCATGGCAAGTGCATGTGGATATCGAGATTTGTACAGGCGGGGCTATGGCATTAACACGCCGATACTCAACAACGTTCTTTTCAATGGAGGTCAGTCATGCGTGATGCAGGAGCATCTAGCTGATAGGGCAAAGACGCTAGTAAGGGAATATGGTTTCTGAAGAGGACAGAGGGATTGATTCATGTAGTGGGAAACATACTTGTTTTCTTTTAATTTCTTTTTTTTTCGTTTTCTTTTGTTAAGTTATTTAGAGATATTGTAATAGGATGTAATTAGGAAATGTAATAACTAGATTAGGGTCATTGTTTTGAGACAAATAAGTTGTTATTGTAGAAAGTCATGATAAAGAATGTACGAGAAAATCAAACAAATTCAGTATGAAAACTAACTGCTATAACTAATTGACAAACTGGACAAACTGCCAGCAGTTAGAACAGTTGTAACGGTGCTATTAAAGAGTGAAACTAAGCACAAAAGAAAGGTTCGGAATAGAAGGAGTGGTACTCAGAGAAGGAATACAAATAATAAAACAATTTTCTGTGCATATATCCTCACAGTGTTCTATTTATGTCTGAATTCTTTTAACAGAGAAAATATTATGTAAATATCAAAAAAGCTTGGTCACAGAACAAAATTAGAGAAAATAGACCTTTGAACATCGAATTCATCGAATGCAAACAAGAAGAATAACGTTTGTCTGCAAACAGCCACAACAGAGAAACCACAGCGTGCAACGAGAGTCGTTCAATATTCTTTTACACACGAAAAGACAGGGTTGCTAACGCAGAGAAAAGAACAACCATACTACAAACCAGGTATGCAAATCCTTACGGCATAACAAACTTTCATTTCCAGAAATTCATTTACAAGTCTTCCAACTAATGTCCATTCATATTCCATATTTAAAAATGATTTGAGAACAAAACCCAGTTCGCGGATTGGGAACTGTAAACCCTCATCCACATAAACCAAATTCCATACATTTTCCAAACCGACGCTTACAGTATTTAGCAGAGACCCTATCAAGAACAGGACTCCATATAACAGTGACTCAAAACATACAGCCCAACTAATTCATATGCTGAGAGACGCAGACAAACAGATACAAACAAATAAAGTAAAGCTACCCGGAACTGTATGGGAGTAGTCGAAGGCCCCAAAACCGAAACCCTCGGTCGCTACACCTGTAAAGACACACCGCAAGATGAGCGTTAGAACCAGTGAAAGAACCTATAGAATTTCAACATAATTTCAGAACAAGAAAGGTTACGAAGGGTTCCACTTACCCAAGGTAGGAGTCGTGACCAACACAAGTGAAGAATTCGTGACCAACTCGAGCACCAGTCTTTTGTTTTTTTTCCTGCTCGCAAGGAGCCAAGTTGTTAGAAGCCGAAGAAGGAACAGATAGAATGTTATGAAACCAGCTCAAGAAAAGATAGAAAAGATAGATCAACGCCTTAGAATTCAGCCTCTTCGAGGGGGCAACCTCCTTTACATTACATA